>JBCAUI010255523.1:0-30267 GCA_038406195.1 Haplosyllis anthogorgicola
GGAGAGTTGTACTTATGAAATTCATTCAAATTTGGACCATTTTGATATGATTACCCAATCTGAATTGAGATTTTATGTAAAAATGTCCCAAATTTGCCTCCGTCCCAAATTACCCTCCGTTCCTCTACCTGTGAGATTAGCATGGCCCAGACCTTCAGATTTGAAATGACCTTTACATTTACACAGCCATTACGCTTATTCTACGTCATCGCAATTTTGGAAAAAAGGTAGCACATATTAAAACATTACCCTGATTAATGGTGACACATATCTAGGCGATGGAAGGACGACTTTGGGCGGTTCAGTTATGGGAGATTGATAATGCTTGGTTTTTGTGGTAACCTCCGTCGCCATCTTGAACACTTGCGCCACCTGGCGTTTACTTTATTTGGTGCACTTTTCTTCAAATCTTCAGGCGAAACAAACGAGACGAAAGTTCATCGAATATGAATAACAAGTGCATCTATTATCCTTTGCCTGGTCAATTGGTTTTCTTGTGCAATTCAGTTAAATTTCACCCAGGTCAGGCAAATCATTGGACAGGAGGAAAAATTTATTTTTAAACATTTTCAGCTTTTCCTCTCAGCCAGTACACCAGGCAGTGCCTGTTCGTTGTTGATAATCAAGGACTAAACAAAAGTAAGAGCTGCAGCACATTGGACATTTATATCACACCTACAAAAGGTTAAAAATGGACCCAATAACTTGGGTAACAACTCTTATGAGCAACTCTCTGAACTGTGGGATTCTCTTTATCAGTTACCTGTCACTGCTTGGAGCTCTGCTATTGCCCCTTGTTATCTATTTGGCTGCAAAAGGAAAAACTATTGGTGTCAGGCGAGCTTATGTGAATATTCTTCTGGCTGTATTTGAGGTAAGTTAATTGTTTGACTCGCTAAAAGAATCGGAGAAGAAACATATGCCCATAATGACAATGTATGCGTCGTGGCCCTCCAGTGACAGTTTGGTGACTGCATTGCAATTTGTTGCGACTGTGCAGTGACTGATCAGAGATGCTTGGTGGACGAAGTCAGGTGGTGTACGGTCTTGCACTTATCACAAAAACCTGGGGGGAAAGGGAAGGTAAGATTGCGTTCTATATTGTGCCCTATATTATCAATTTTGATACCACTGTGTTCTACTCGTGTATTTTAAACAGTTGTAAATTGCTTTCCATGGATCTAATCACGCTAGACAATATTCACTTAGTGACTAGTCTAACTTTTGTGGAAGTACGTTGCAGTGGGAAGTTAAGTTTTCAGAGTGCAAACGCCAACAGATAAAGGTCAAACCTAACACAGACAAAATGTTGCATCTTACTTAGAATTACCTGTCAACTCCCAAAACAATTTACATGTACCTTCTCTGCAAAGAGATTTAAATTGTTTCAAATCTGAAATCAATCATAAAGCATAAATACAGTGGCTTAAACGTTCAGAACATTTTCTTCCAATATGACTGACAAACTAATTTAATATGACTGACAAACTGTTTTAAAGTTACGTGTTTTCTTATCCCTTTTCAAACAGTATTTAAAAAGGACAAAGGTAAAGTAAGGTTTTAAAGAGATCGGTATTGTATGTAGTTTTTGTTTCCAAAACCCTTTTTATTTCTCACATCTCTCAATTTTCGTGAGACCAAAAATCTGAGACAACCCCATTTTCATAACAAAAATAAAATGTTCCAAACTAAGATAAGAAAACTTGAATCTCGCGTGCTGAATGATAAGATTTTTTGTGTTTTGTTGATTTTACAATATATACAATAAGTGATTGAAGAAATAAAAAGGGTATTGACCTATTCATACTAGATCTTACATACATACATGACACTAACTGCCTATGCATGTTGCTATTAATAAATGCATTTTAATCTCTGGTGTGGAATCGGTTTGCTCTTTCTACGTTCATTTTATCATTTGTAATGTGATCGGAGACTGTTGTGGCCACTTGATGGGTCAGAGATGATGCTTTATCGGTTCTGTGTACAATGAGTTATTTAAAAGACTGATTTTGTGACTGACCGAACTGGTTCGCTATCAGACTCCCTTTTTATACTCAATCATCCCACACATTTGGGGTTCTTTTTATGGCTATCATTGAAATCTTTCAGGACCAGTATACAATCGTTTTTCTAGAACCACAAGTCTCCTGATACTCGCCTATCTAAATTTCTGAATTCTCAGTTTTTGCACAGTATCGGATGGACACTCGTTCAAGTAGTAATTGGTAACGTGTTCATCTGCCCTCGCCTCAAAACTAACCCTCCAAGATAAATGGCCTCGGATTCAGTCATACGCATGGACACAGATGCAGCTATGCCCAGTATTCTTCCTCAATTTCATCCTCGTTTAGGACCCCTTAACTTGATATTTGTAATGCATGTACATGTCAAGCAATCAACAGCATCAGTTCCGGGAGTTAAAGAAACTTCCCCTCATGAGGGATGACTGAGCACAACTTGATACCGTACCCATTTATCTGGTGGAGATGGTTAATTGTGCACGGGGCATTGGACTCCCAGTTCACTTCCGTGATGATTATGAACTGGTGAAGCATCTTAACCTCTGCTGTCGATACTAACTTAAATACTAACTTAATATGTGCATCTTCAAACCACATTTTTGCAAGCTGGAAAATAGTTTAAGGGATCGTATGCCAAATATGTTGCACAGAATAATTATCTCAAAATCTTAAAAGAAATATGAATAACAACAATAGATACATTATAAATTAAATTTCGTCCGAGAATGTTTGGCATTCAATGTTATTTTCCAGCGGGAGTCTACGTGTAGTTTGAAAAAAAAATAAACAATTTACTAACATGTTGTATTCACGGAATCGCCACAAAATGACACTAATTTACTAAACCGCATGTAACGTTTTTATCTTGGAGAGTAAATGTTGTAGAGATTTTGTCTTGAAAAATATATTTCATGCCAATTGCTAAATTTGATAAATATATTTCAATCCATTTTCTAAATTTGTTAAGAGTATTGTAACGCATCAGTAAGGTCTATTTATACATTATGGACGTGAAATTGGTAAAACATCATTTCATTTAAAATACATAAATGTTGATTACTTTAGTATGGTAGGAAAAAGATCCAGGATCACGACTCCATGTATGATGGAGACATTGTACAGGCGAATGCTAAACCTAAGGGAAATAGAACAGAAGCAGCGAAGGAAGAAGTGGAAGATACAGACGAAGATGAAGAAGCAGGTTGTTACGTCCTACACATAATTTAGTGGATAAAAGATGGTTATTGCTGCATTTTATCCCTTTTATGACTTGTTTATATTCACTAAGGTACAAATTATTTTATTTATGAAACTACAGGACGTGTTATTGAGCGAGAGGTGTTGGTATCGATGAAGGGTATGAAGATGGTTACACAACGTTCAGTCGAGGAGATGGACACTGATTTCCACATGTCAGATATTATGTTCTACACTAAGAGTGGTTTAGAGGTACAACATTTTCTTAAGGTGGTTGAGCATGCTTTCGCATTGATTATTGCAACGTATAAGCAGGCAACTCGGAAAAGTTTTGCTTCCAACGGTTTACAACTGTAACCTCCGGCACCTTTGTGTGCACCGTCACCCTGAAATGACGAGACATTTTATTTAGTGCATTGAGTTATACAATCTTGAATTTGTATGCCGGTATGGTAAATGTACTTTGGCAACCTCCAATCGACATTGTTAAAACGTACTGCCCAATTCACTTAAATGGTAGGCTAATAATACAAGCGAATCATCTGTTTGTTACAGGCAATAATCGAAGATGAAGTTACCCAGAGATTTTCAGCAGAAGGTAAGATTTTCAGTGCATACGGTTAATACTATTCACCAGTGTGTAGGCGGTAGTTTTCTTTCCTTGACAGATAGGTGTATTACTTTTAAAGGGAAGAAACATTGAAAATGTCTTGTTGGTTTTTTTGTTTATAATTTAAACTTCGAAATTAATTAACACGGCAATTGTAAAATGAAACAATCTGAACTATTTGGTCTATGTGTACATTTGCTTTCCGATACTAAAAGCATCAATGTCGTTTACAGAATTAGGATCATGGAATTTGTTGACCAGGACAAACACCAAACCCCAGTTTATCAGGTATGATCATCTTATTTATCTCCATAACCGATGTTAAGTTGATACATCGTGCTCGATTTGTAGATTTCGCTCAAGACAAACAAATTAAAAATGGAATTTGAATTCTCTCGAGTGTGCTTCACACTAGACTTCTATGTTTGAACTTGAAGGTCCTTGGCCGTTGAACCTCATAATAGTACACTAAACGTCACATATAAATTATTGGACTTTTAAGGCGTTAATTTATTAAATTACAAGAGACATCGTAATTTTCTAAATTTGGTCTCCAGTGATGGAAGGCATGTAAAAATTGTACTATTTGTACCGTAAAATCTGCTGAGAAAGGACAGACATTGCAAAATCTACTGGAATCAACCGAAATGACGCAATATCTGTGCGTGCAATCTAAAAATCTGTGCAACGCATTCACATAAAACAATATGTACACCCTTGCATTTTCTTATCGTTCGTTATCATGGCTAACTCTGTTATCATTATATATTATCTATCGGCATCATACGGAAAAAAGTCTGCTGCTTTTTGCGGCAGCGATCAGCTGATGTTAGAGCCAAAAGCGTTTCTGGTGCATTGCTTTTGGCTCATATTTTTGTGCAGTACATGGGTTCCCCGTGTCACGCATACAACACTCAGTCCCATCATGACAACTAAGTCGGAATCACTTGCTCACGTCATGCAAATTATACGTTCGTGCCCTGTATTCAGTCCTCCAATCGGTTTAACAATAAAGATTTTTCTCCCGTCACTGTTGAAAACTAACTACGGCCTGTCATCCGGCACATTAGGTGTTAAAGTTGTAGTGATTTAATTTGAGAGAAATGAAGTAGATAGTTTGTCAAAATCATTTGGCGTATTTTTCGATCAGCCAAGACAGCTTGTTATTTCTTTTTTTATGGAAGTCAAATGTAATTTATTCAAAATACATGTACACAGTTTATTCTATCAAGTCTCTTGCATCTAATAATTGTGCCCCTTTTCCTTAGGATTGAGTTAGGATTACTTTATCTTTCCCTTCATCCCTGATTGAGTGTCCAGACAATGTTCAAGGCCATGAATATAAAGGCTCAAGGATTCTATTATTAAGGTCATAGGCAAAGCCAGTGGTCAAGGTCATGTACATAAAGGTTAACGAGACCATCACATGTACATTTCGCCAAAAATTGAGATCTGTAACTTATTTGTTATTCTAAAATTAGATATGTTCAAGTAGATTGACTTAGCATCGTTTAGTCTAGAGATAAAGCTGACAGAGTCATTTTGTTTTAATTGATGCAAAAAAGACATCTTCGAGTGGGTGTTACATGATAATCGCAAGCAGTTATCGATGATACATATCTTCGAGTGGGTGTTACATGATAATCGCAAGCAGTTATCGATGATACATATCAGGACTTCTTTTAAAGATTAAATTCGACAAAAAGTGCCAGTTAAGACCCTGAAGATATTGATCTGGTTTTTTGGCTCATTTGGCATATATGCCAGAGAGCCTACAGAATCATGATTTGTCCGTCGTCCGGCGTCGTTGTTGTCGTTGTCGTCATCGTTGTTGTTGTTGTCGGCGTCTGTGTACACTCACCCTGAGCACACTAATGATCACAGAGACTTCATATTTTACACACACAGGCACCTATGTCGCCCATGAATGCCCAGCAAATATTATGTCGCTGTGACCATTATTCTCAAATTGGCAGCCATATTTGTATTTTTCTTTTATTCTTGCTCCTGGACAGGCATTTGATGGAACAAACTTCATATTTGACAGTCTTATGCACCTTTTTACCCTCTTTATTTCTTGTAAAAAGTATATTGATGCCACATATATTTGTAGTTTGGTAGCCATATTTGTGTTTTTCATAGATTACATATTAGAGATTTCATCTGACTTAGGTTTTCTTAGTTTTTTGATAATGCCAAATGAGCTCAGGTCCATCTGGACCTATTTTTTAAAATATTTTTTTTACAATAAATCAAATCACAATAAAAGTATTAAAAGGGACACAAACAGAGAGAGTAGGAGCATCTTGGATGACTTATCAAGGAAGATTCAACTTGACATGTTTTTCTTTTTTCACTTGATTTAACTGATACTCGTAAATTACCTAATGTTTCAAGTTTTAGTATTGAACGGAACGGGGCCCATACAGTTTCAAGTCAATGGCAGGCTGCCTCATTAACATTAATTATACATGTAATCACTTATTCTTTACATTGTAGCGTCAAGTTGACAGTACTTTGGGCTGTCGGTTTTGTTCTTCGTTACATTATATTGATGCCGTTTCGGTGAGTAACGAGTTAACACTATCCACGGACTTGCGAGTTGTTAATTTTAAGATTAGTATTCGTGCTGAATGATATAAAAATATAAGCACAATACATGTACCGTGTTCCCTTTAATTATGGCTTTCCATCATCTTTAAAATGAAGATAATTAAATTTTTCTTTGATGTAATGCAAAAGCAAGACATTTCTTCAGATGGAAAGTTTTTATGTATTATGCATAAATATCAGGGGAGGATCCACGATTTCCCGTTGGGGGGGGGCGCCCGACCCGTTGGGGGGGGCGCCACCCCTATTTTCGCCCAAAATTTTGCGGAAAGTGCATGAAAACGAAGAAAATTTGGGCCGTTGGGGGGGCGCGTGCCGGCTGCGCCCCCTAGATCCGCCAATGAGAGGGGAATTCTTTTGTTCTCTCCTTTGTTTTGAACGTTTTCAAATTGATAGGAATTTCAGGAGCTGACCTCAACTTTTGTACATTTACATATTTGCAAACAATGTTGTTTCGTTGATATTGTTGAAAGAAATATTATTGTATTGGTTTTTTTCTGGTTGAACATGCTTGCTTTATCCTAAATAGCCTTGAACTGAAACTTACAATGCAAATTTCAATTCTCTTTTCTTTATAAAACCGTTGAAAATTAAATTTATATGCGAAACATTTAAAGTTTCAATCTAAAACAATGAGGAGTGTGAGTGTCAAAAAGCGAATTTTACTGAGATCATATTTTTTTGAAACTGACTGTTACAAAAATCCTAAATGTATTTTCGCGTAAAAAAAGATAATTAAATGTTTTCCGAGACAGATTCAGATAATCTGACATTTAGACCAAAACAATTCCAAGTAATCTAAACACAGCGAAAAAACACGCAACAAAACAATGGTCAAAAGTCATTGTGCAGCAACACATATGCACCGAGGTGACAGTATGACAATCGAGGTTTTTCCAAATTGGTTTTACTGTTCGGTATCAGGCTAATTAGCCTAATTTACCTAATTCAACGGACAAAGTAATTGCAGAAATGTATTGTTTAGTTCCAATTAAAGTTCTCGTACAAATTTCAGCATCATTATTATAAATAGGAATATAGTGTTTTAAGTCCCTCCCAGTATTTGCCAATTTTGGTTAAAAACCAGAAAACATAATTAGGCCAACTAGCCTAATTCCATTAAAACCAATTTGGAAAAACCTTGAATAAGTTGGAATTTATGAGTGTATCATCAGTATATCATTAGCCAGTCTGAAAAAACATCCAAAATACGGCACCATGTAACGCATTACACATGTAAATTTTGTAACTGCATTGCAAGAAATCTGGGGGGGGGGGGGTTTCTTAAATTAACCCAGTTTTCCGATGAATTTGCACATGCAGAGAAAAAAATAGAAAACTACAATATGTAGATATCAAAACATACTTTAAAATCCTTTTTAAATTTCAACAATTTTATTTTCTGATTTCAGTCAATCCCAAACAGTTGAGATCAGACATATTAGGATATATCCAAGAGTCTAATAGAGGCATGCAAACTCATGAACTAACAGAGCCCCACTACAACTGACGCAAGAATCACACTGCTTATTTTGACTGGCTTATGATGTTTATACAGACTGGCTAATGATATACAATCTCTATTTCAGAAAAAATAGCAACGGCATAGATCAGGCTGGAATGCTAAGATGACACGATGCACTAACTGACACCCTGGGAAACCAAGCGAAAAGTGCTTACAAACGAATAGGAAAACATTGTATTAAACCAAATTGTATAAATCATGGATATACACAAAATGAAAAGGTTACATTGTTCAGTATGCAATTATAAGGAGTATGGATTAAGTCAGACATTAAAGAAACATGTTTCCAAACACATATTCAACGTTCCGATGTATCAGTGCAGAATTTGCAAGCGACAATTCAAAGACAAATTGGGTCTTTTGCGTCACAATCAGAAAAGACATGAAAATAGCAAAACTGACAGGATTTACACTTACAACAACTCACATGTGTGCGCCTTGTGCGGGAAAAGATTTACAAAGAAACCAGCTTGCGTGGATCATGTTGTTCGTCACGATAGTATGCTCCATAAGTGCGGCTTATGTGGATGGACGTTTGGAACTTTGTATCTTTTTCATGTACACTGCAGTTTTTGGCACAGTCGTTCGAGACAGGGCAAGAGGAAAAAGGCAAATTGCTCCAGATACCAGTCATCAGTGAAAAAAAACAAGAAACGTTTCCAAAAAGTAGACAACACTCGATCACAGTCAAGTAATTTAGGACATCTGTCTAAAGCACCCGATGAAAATATTCTAGGCTCTTTGGCCTTTACTGACAATCAAAAGTATTATTGTTGCCCTTTTCACTCTTGCAACGTGATTTATAAAGACATACACAAATTTCGGAGGCACATTTACACTAGGCATGGGAAGTACATTTATCCCATTGGGAAATGTAGACAGTACATGATAGACAAATCTATCTTACCTCCCGATGTAGAGCCAAATATGAAAAAATCAAGTACAATAATTAAAAAGCATGTAGCAAAGCCGGCAGAGGCAATCATGAGAAAACCTGATAAAATTCGGGAAGTACCAAGCAAGGTTGTAACACAGGCTCCTAGAAATTCAGGAAAGATGAGTAAAGTTGAATCCAAGAGAACCACCAAGTGTTTCAATAGGGATCCAGGAGCAATACTGCCATCTGCAACAGAGCTCAGACAATCAGGACCAAACCTTCCTCAATCGAGTGCAGCACCTGAACCAGAGAAAGAGACAACAGAAAATACAGGGCCACTGGAACCAATTGTAATTGATTTAACATCAGATGTGGAGTCAGATACAGATAGCATCGAAATGCGTTCCAAGACAAAGTTAAATGAAACAAGCCCAATGCAATCCAATGTAAAAATCATGGAGTACAGTAAACCTTCATCACGGAAAGGAGATAGCGACACGAAATATCTATGCCCCTTTACAAAGTGCAATATGACGTTGAATGGCTATGCACAGTACACATCACACATGAGGTCAGAACATAACATAACACGAACATGCAGGGCCTGTAGTCGTTATTTTTCTTCCGACGAATCATTATCCAGTCACTTGCACATTCACCACAGAATGAGGTACTTGTGTCCGCATGAGAACTGCAGGCATATGTACGGAACTCTGTTGGCCTTGCAAGGTCATTGCTACAATCGTCACAGGAAAAGGATAAGCTTGAATCAGTTGCGTAAAAATGAAATACAAATTGACGAAACGTTTAAAAGAAATACTGAAAAGACCTACAGTGAAGGTACCAACACAAGTAAGAAATGTTCGGTACCATCCAATTGTGTACAAAATGTAAAAGGACATTTGCAAGTTCACTCGCCATGCTGGGAATACAAAGGTTTACAGTGTGGGCTTGCATACCCTGGTCTTAGCGATGTGACAGGTCTGCACAGTTTAGATCTATCAGACAGTGAAAAACTTTCCTTTGAAGTGAACATTCGGTTGGAGCTCCAAAAATCAACCACAAAGGACACCGAAAACCAAACATTTTTCCAAACCACTGGTTCTGTTAATTCTAAGGAACCGAAAACAGCGGCTCCCGAATCTGATCCAGAACCAAAGTCGACTGGTGGGGACCCTGAACCAGGAAGGAGTGAAATTAACACAGAGTCTGTGGTGCAGTCAGGAGAACCAGACGTTATCATTATACATTCAGATTCCGATTCAGAGTCAGCAGAATCAGATACAAAGATAATACATAAGGGCACAAATGGACCGACAAGTAGCAAAGAAACTTTAAATGGGATTTTACCTAAGAATGATAAGCTGCGTCAAAAGCTTCACCAGAGGAGCAATTTGACAATGCGCCAATGTGTAGTATGCTGGAGACAATTTAAGAACAGTAGAGGTCTTGCTATCCACAGAAAGCGCGCACATGGATCACACAAGAGGAAAGTTGATTCATTTGAATGTAACTTGTGTGGACGAACATTTGTGAATGAGGTCTACTATGAAAAACATACATTGCATCATGGCAGTTTGGTACACGAGTGTAGCAGATGTGGTTGGAGATTTAGTACTGCATATCAAGTGAAGGTACACCAGGCTTTGTGGCACCACAATGAAATTGCAAACTACAGCGATGGAAGGGAAGCTGGTTCAGGTAGTGGCACACGAAATGCTAAGAAGATTGTTGATCGAAAAAGGCATGATAAAGATGCCTCAAACACACCCCCAAAACTTAATCTTAATTTTATGCAAAGGAACAAAAGTGACGTTGAGCTTGCAAATGAGAGAATCGAGCAGCAAAATGATGTGCTGACAAACAAAGTTTGCAAAATTTGTGGTCGCAATTTTAGAAGTGAACACAGATTGCTCGACCACATGGTGAATCATGACATACTCAAGTATACATGTCCGCAAAGTGACTGTGGACAAAAGTATCAGAACCTTGCGAACTTACGAAGTCATTGTTTTAGCCGACACAATAACAGAATGAGACGAAGCGACCTACTAAAGAATCATGGATCATTCCCAGAGAATCATACACTTGGAATCTTAGCAGAAGGACCAACACAAACAGCTAAAAGGAATGCAAGCATGGAATGTTCCATCTCCACCCGAAACTTGTTGCCAACTTTATATGAGAAACATGTGATGAATCACTCTTCCATGAGATACAGATGTACTTCAAGTAAATGTGGATGGATGTTTGAAGATTTTGGTCCATTGCAAGCACATTGCAAAAGCCACCACCAAACTTTGATTAAGAAGGGAAGGGATGAAAATCGGTTCTTAGTGGAATATTAC
Organism: Haplosyllis anthogorgicola; assembly: GCA_038406195.1. Lineage (NCBI taxonomy): Eukaryota > Metazoa > Annelida > Polychaeta > Phyllodocida > Syllidae > Haplosyllis > Haplosyllis anthogorgicola. The sequence continues at coordinate 11,192 of JBCAUI010255523.1, forward strand.
AACGATCACGTTCAAGTTATAGCCAGTCATGAGGGACGAAAGTTTGCTTCGCACACGAGAGTCGCGCATGAATCAAGGAATCACACTTGTAAATTATGCGGGCTCTACTTTCAGGCAAATCCAGAGCTTTACGAACATTACGAAAAACATTACGACGGGAAAATGAAATATGTCTGTCAACATGGCTGTGGACACATGTACGAAAAGCTTGCAGAACTCAGAGTTCATTATTACAGGAAACACAAAAAACGGATACGCATCAGGGGATCATCCAAATACGTTATTCCAGAGTTAAAACAATCAGCCCATGCTGAACAATACACCGTCACAAAGCAATGTCCTATCAACAGTATTCAATCAGCTAACATCACAGTTAATGATGCTGAGGTATCAAGAAGTACAGGATATTGTCCTGTAGCCAATGTCCAACCAATCAGCATCCCAGAACAATGTTCGATAACCATTAATGAACCAATCAGCATCTCAAAACAATCCTCAGCAACCAATACTAAACCAATCAGCGTCACAGAACAATGTTCGGTTACCAGTACTGAACCAATCAGCGTAATAGAACAATGTTCGGTTACCAGTACTGAACCAATGAGAATCTCAAAACAATCATCAACAACCAATACTGAACCAATCAGCATCACAGAACAATGTTCGGTTACCAGTACTGAACCAATCGGCGTAACAGAACAATGTGTGCTTACCAGTACTGAACCAATCAGCATTACAGAACAATCCTCAGCAACCAGTACTGAGCCAACCAGCATTACAGGCTCCAGGAAAAGAAAGGATTTAAGTTTAGTGTTTAGAATTACAAGGAAAAAGAATGGACATGTGATACGTAGACCTTTCAGGCGTTGGACGTTAACCTGTCCCATCTGCTCCAGACATTTGCATAAATCCAATCTCAACAGACATGTGCAGAATCATCACAAGATGAACTTCAAATGTTTACAATCAGACTGCGGCTGGATGTTTCAAAGTTTTTCTGCGCTTAGTGGTCATGTATCTTACAAGCATAACAAAACGATAACTCTTGATGAAAATGGTGGATCCTGGCTTTGGATCGGAGGAGATATTTCTAAGCTACGAAGACCCAGAGAAAAACCTAGAGGAAGACACGGGGAAAGACCGTCATTAAGTCAAGAACATGCGATGGACTGCCAACAGTCTGGTCCAATCAACAACAAAACAGATGAAAGCACAAACTGTGAACGCATGTCACCAACAAGACAGAACACTGGTCATCTAGATACCTTGAACATTAACATGGGACGAAACATTGATGATGCCAATCCTAAAAATGATGGGTCTTTGCTCTGGAATGACACCGAGGGGGAACCTCAGCCAGGGAGACAGTCACTGGTTAATATCAGAGAGACAGATTCCCTCAAACATGCGTCCAATAGCAAGGAACAAGATAGCAGAAATTTTGAACAAATGTTGCCCGTGCATTCTACACCAATGAGTACTGGTCATCTTGAACCGCTACCTTATCACGTCTCACTGCAGAGCACTGTTGGGGGATTAGAATTGTACGATCCTCCATCACAAGGCCAACACGGCATGCTTCATCGCCAATCGTCCCCAAAGGACAATTTAGAACGACCAGTGCTAAATGTTACTTCCGTAGACAATGATATCCCTCAATCGGTGTCAGGCAACTGTAGTACGCAATCAACAGTTAACACTACGAAAGATTCCCCGTCTTGCGAGTTACGTAGCATACCTTTCTCAAAATCGTCCTATCTTGAAAAGCACATGCCAAAATGTGTGGAGAACAACAGAACCTATACCCCGAACGCGGCCACATCCTCTCTGTCAAAATCAAATAGTACAGAAAGTAGAGCAAAGAGTGCCGATACCTCAAATTGTCATGTCATTAGCTGGCCGAACCAAGGCGAGTCCGAAGCAACAGAAGACATTCTAAACTTGTTTCTGGTGTCAGAACAGTCAGACACAACCATGGTACAACCTACACTGGGACCAAAAGAACAGATCACAACTACAAGGCAGTCTGACGTTGAGTTAGGAGAATCAAGTGGAGCTACAACGGAAATTGATACAACCGTTGCTGAATCGCAAGCAGATGTTATTGATCTCACAGCAGATGATGTAGAAGAACCAAATACAGATGTGGTTACAGATAATCAACCTTATCAAGGGAAGCAAGTTAAACTCAGGCCAGGTTGCGAAAAACAGTTTCTTGATCATTTTCGCAGTTTTGTAACAGAGCGAAGCAAATTGACTAAGTTTGATAGCCGGATATGTTTCATCTGCACTCGAAAATTTGATTCTGCCTCTGAATGTAGGATACATTTTCAACGTCATAATTACATGGAACACAAATGTGTTTACGTTCAGTGTGGCTGGATGTTTGAAGAATATCGTATGTTACAGTGCCATTACAGACGGCGGCACATGATCTCCTAATGAAATTAATCAGTTTGAGAACGATGAGAAAATTACAACACTACATGGATACGAATTTCTTCCTGTGGGTGCGTGGGCCATTGTAATGGACTAAAACCTATAATACTTTATATACCACAAAATGATGCTATGTTGTGGCAAAATAACATGTAAGAAAATCGCGGCGAACCATGGCGCATGCAGAACCCATTTTCATCACAGGAAATTGACTAATTTAAGTTTATGTTGTCATCTTTCCACCACAAGTGATGTTTGTGATGACATATTGAGTAATAGAGCTCTCTTTTCGGACGTTAAGGTTCAGCACCAGACCGGTCATAAATTGAATGTATATTTTGAATTCTGGTGTAAATTTTATTTCTTTTGATGTACCTGCCATACTTAAAATTGTTTCTTAAGAGTGCTTCAAATTTTACAGGTAGTGTTTTCAGTTGTGTCTCTGTGTCTGTCAATTTTTGTAAATCGTGCAAATCTTGTGTAAATCTTAACGTCTCAAGTTGTAAAAACTGTAAAAAAAATCCCTTTGAATCAAGCCTTGGTAGCCGGGTATACCTCTCATGCCTTGTACTTTCAACGGGAAATTTCCTTAACTGAACTATGTATTCGATTGTCACGTTAAAATATCCGGAACATTTGTTTTCCTGCTTTTCACATGAAATTTGGTCTTCATCTTGTAAACTAATCAGCTAATTTGATTTTGCAAAATATATTTCACGTATATCAAAGATGGTCACATGTGAAAAAATAAAACAAATCTTCTGGATCCTTGGTGCGACAACTCTGATAGAGTGCGATCGTAAAGTGTGTCTTTAGTCTGGCTAAAATATTGATAAGTTAAGGCTTACTTTTTTAATCATTTGGATTACATTACGTGGCCAGGATTTTCAAAATGCGGCGATCGGACAAAAAATCAAATAAAACTTGAACTTGTTCCTTAAAAAAAACAAATTGTTTGATAATATCAATAAAAATTTTCCTGATCGACATTTTCATGATGGAAATGTAACGGACCATGTCCGACATGACCTTATTTTACAGTGCACAAAATGTGTGAGGTGCCTGTTGAGTTTTTTTTGGAATTCCAAAGTGTGGCAGCAAATGTAATCCAAGTCATCAAAACAAATTAAATAAAAAAGCCTACGGAGAATAATAAAACTGTCTAGTATATTTTGTACAATTATACGCAATCGATTTTCATAATTTGTGACATTAATGTTCGTTAAAGTATATGTGTCCTAATATGATGCCGATATCTCGAGATAATTAATTGAAGGTCAGTAGAAACAATTTAGAAAATAGGCGTGGAGTTTTTCTCATGTATGTATTTTGTCAATTTAGGTAGGTCCTTATTTTTTACTGTATTAGTTACAGAACTAATAAAATAAGTGCCCAACAAAGCAATTTTGTTTAATTAGACAAGAAAACCTTTACCTTCGCAGATAAAAAAGGAACATTCCGAGATGAACACAGTAATTGCCCGAACCATCTTCGGGCAAACTTTTCGCGAATATGCTTTCCTTTTCTGATGTGGTTTCGCGGTTGTGGCTGATAATCAACACTTACAAAACAGTATGACCCTATTACTATTTGTAATTCAGGGAGGCAATTCGGAAAATCTCAAATGTAATAACACAAATTAATTGTTTTACCAAAAAATCATCCTTGACTACGGAGAATGTATTCAACTAATTGGAAATTAGTGTACATCCATTTATATCATCCTCATTAACGAGCACAAGTAAATTTATGCGTAGTAAAGAAACATGTTCTTTCTGCTACTCTTTTTACAGTATTTTGTAGCTTCATACTCGGTGCGAGACACAAATAAAGGTAAGAATTGCAGAAAACGCAAACACGCATGGGAAAATGCATAAGCACCATCTCGTGAAATGATAATCATTTTCTCTTTCTGGAAAAGGGGTATTTTATCATTTGATACAGACATCGTATAAATTGAATTGAAGTTAATGTCGAGATGTGTTAGATGGCATAGACGTACATCCAGATCCGGCCTTTTTGCGTAAACCTTTAATGAAGACCATTTCAGCCTTCGCAGTTGGAATTATCTTGTCTTTATTGATGCTTCTGATTGTTTGTCTTATGACGCGCTCATGGTTTAAAACAGATACCACCTTAATTTCTCAATGCATAAGTAAACGAATCAGAATTTTATACCATGCTGTGTAAAAACCAACCAGTCAGATAGCTGTGGTGCCTTCGGCAGACTACTATTCTCCCTGGAAAATAAGTTATTGAAGACAGTTAATATTCGATTTACTAAAGTCCATGTATTGTTGTTCATATTCCAGAGCAAGTGAACAGCGTAGAACAATGTTAGCACAGCATGGAGTTCTATTGTTCCAAATATTACGAAATTTCTTGGGGAACAAGACAAAGGGAAAAACAAGAGCACAAAACGGTTTTATTGTTTATTAAAAATTAATATAATATTTTTGTTCTTCGCACAGATGGTAGCAAAGTGAGTTTCCAGGAATGTGACATTCCTGCCTACGATCGCTTAGACTGTGGCTACTTCGGCATTAATGTGGAGGAGTGCCAGTCTCGTGGTTGCTGTTGGCAACCGTCTGCTCTACCCGGAGTAAACTGGTGTTACCATAGCAACAGTAAGTAATTCTAAATTGAAGTCAACTTGTAGATATTATCATAGGTCCATTACCTACCATAACTAATGGACCTATGATGTTATTAAGCTTGGCAAATAGATCATAAAAACTAATTCGAGGAAATTTGGGATAATTCTGTGCTGTGTCATTGTCGGCTTTACAGAAACGGCGTGGTATTCTGTTTTCCCTGTTTAGGCACACTGTGATTTTCAAACTGATTCAAATTGAATCACTTTATCAAAAATAGAATTTAAGACCTTTCGAACAAGAGTACTTCATAAAATTCTATTGGCCCAAATGCCATGCAATGAAAAAAATAACGATAATAAATCACTCCTGAGATATTTTTCTTCCAAGACTTCTTCTTTTGATAAGTAATTGAATAGTTATTCAACAAGTAGATTTAACTGACCGCAACATGTTTTGGGTAATGTAACTTCTACTTTCAGAAAATGCATTGGACGTGTGCGTTGCTGTTGGCAACCAGAGAGAAGACTGCGGTTACTATGGAATCCATTCCAGGGAGTGCATCGATGGAGGATGTTGCTGGATGCCAACACAGGCAGTAGGCGCCCCTTGGTGCTTTTATTCAGGTACATAAATGTGGCCTCGTACATGTGGACAAATACTTTAAATTAAAATGTGAGGAAGCATTCGAAGAGCTCATTGGGCTGATAAGTGTTCATCTTCTTTATCAAACTGTTCGTTTAATACAAATAGCCATACCCCTAAGAAGGTTGTGACATCTCCCGATTGGACTAACTTACTTCATCTCGGTGCATTTAGGTTCTCACATTTCAACGCACACATGAGAATCTGTGCATGACCACTGCACATTATTAGACAATAGATAGTCTGCAACAATAAGAATCTAAATTTATTCGAGTTGCGAACTCACAGAACTTTACCCTGTAACTGAAAGAGAAAAGTGTCACGCCAGTGCATGTCAGTACAAAATGTATCAAAGCATGTATGTATCATGTTTAAAGACATACTGAATATAATTTACTTTAAAAGTTGGCAGCATTGCTCTGTATCATATTCTGTGGCCTGAATGCATAGTAGATCTATTAGTTCCATAGAGTTGAGCAATGCTGTAAACTTGTACAATTAATTAAATGCATTGGGACCATAAAACATGATACATGCATGCTTTGATATCTATTTCAGCTGGGCCAATGCCTGGAGACTGTGGTGTACCAGCCATAACGCCCTCAGTGGACACCAGAATAGTTGGGGGAGAAACGGCCATACCTCACAGCTGGCCCTGGCAGATTTCTCTCAATGTTGGAGGTTATCACTGGTGTGGTGGATCACTCATTAACAATAGATGGGTGGTGTCAGCAGCTCACTGTGCTCCAGGGTAGGTTAGGTCTATATTATTGAGCCTCATGCCCGATAGAGGGCTGAGGTTCTCTGTTTTGACGAATTGGCTCAATTGTTTTCTGAGCAGTCATTACAGTTTTCTGGGACCTGGATCCCTCTCCCTCTCACCCCCATCCCAGACTAGAGTCTAGCTGGTCGGATTGGAGCCAAGTCTCACAGAATAGAGTCATTTTGGATGGATTAGAGTCAAGTCATTTCAGATCATTTTAAACACTTTCTGGGAAAATTTTCAGTATATTTTATTGTTGGACTAAATTCACGGTAAATGTAGCATGAGGCTCTGTGCACCGATAGGTCATCCCTCGTTCATGTCGTACTTGTTGGCAAGTAGCACGTCCAAAAAATCAGCCGTTTTTCAAATTAGACATTTCCTTTGGATAACATGATATAAATCGCATTTACAAGAGGGATCCTAAAAGGTCTTACATTTTTACAGGACCTTCTTGTACTGTAAAGTAAAAGATATATTTACCACGGTACGCTTTATTAAGTTCCTTGGCGCTACAGTATGAAAAGGAACATTCGGTTAACTGGTGGCCTGAAGCTGTGGTTTACCACTTTTTTTCATATTTTTAGATGTTTTCTATGGAATACATTAATGCATATATAACGAAGGAAAAACGTAGCAAACTATGACTCATTTAAGATTTCTGTTAATTTCTGTTAATCTTTTACGACAGTGATTACTATGACGATATGGTGGTGATAGTCCTTGGAGCTCACAACAAAGATGTTGAAGAGGACACTCAAGTAAGGATGGCCGTCGAAGAACAGTTTGTGTATCCTGATTACGACCCTTATTCTGGAGACCAGGACATTATGCTGTTTAAACTAGCAGAAGAAGTGGAATTCACTGATGAAATTTCTGTTGTTTGTTTGCCTCCCGCAGGTGAAGAGTTGACATCTGGTCTCATTGTACAGACGAGTGGTTGGGGAACTCTGGAATGTGAGTGAATTTAAAGTTAAGGTTGGCATGTTCTTGCTGTACAGTCGTTTTCATACAATTGTAAATCAAATGCAGTATACACATCCCAGCCAAGAACTCACCAAAGAACTCACCCAACCATGGTGTGCGCTATCTCTCAAGTGAGCTATCACCTGATGGTGATGAGATCTTGTCCTACCACATAGGGTCTCACTGTGCTTTGTGCTATAAATAAAGTGCTATGAAATAAAGAGTATGTGGTATGTCATCAAGTCATATTGTAGGTTTTCATTATTTCTGTTACCTGCTTAATTAGGCAGATTAGGTATGATTAGACAAATTAGGCAGATAATTTGTACTGTTATAAGAGCAGTGACTGATAATGGTCACTGGCTAATTTTAGGCTCGTTACTAAATTCAGTTCTTTTCAAGCCTCTGTAAATAGTCATACACTAAAACAAGTACAAATTTTCCTGCCTTATCTACAATAAATCTACTAAATCTGCCTAATTTGCCCAGGCAAACAAAAGCAGATAAGAAAAAATCACCATTGAATTAATACAATTAAAGAAAAAATCTAATCAATCATTACCAAAAAAAGTTAAAAAGGATTAAAAGTGAAACATGGATTTGAATTGGCACTGTTCTTGTTTTGGTCTTTAACACAGTGTGGGGTGAAACTCCCTCGGAACTGCAGCAGTTGACGATGAACGTGTACAGCAATGAGGAGTGTGAGGAGAGCGGAGACTACTACTCACGCCCCCTGACGGACAACATGATCTGTGCCGGGTACATGGAGGCTGGAAAGGCCAGTTGTCATGTAAGTGTTGTATTGGCGGATCGGCCCCCTCTCATCCTCCCATCCACTGTGGTTATATTTTCTTTATTTTCACGTTTTTTTATGGTTTTTACGTAAAAATTAGGGCACCCAAAGTTTTTTCAATTGTTTAGATTACATTTCCCGACGCACTTTGAAATTGGGATTTAAAGATAAAACCATAGCTGAGAAATACTGCGCACCCAAACGTAAATAAGTAGACGTGATCACGCTATTGGCGTTGCTAATAAAATAAATCTATGGCATGCAGTGCAGTTGATGCAAATGGAATTCCTTTGTTCCCAACCGTACCCAAATATAATTTTCCAGGGCTGTCAATAAAAACGAAATTGCTCACATTATTTCAGGGAGACTCAGGAGGCCCATTGGTAAAGTTAGTAGATGGGAGATGGACACTGTTTGGTACGGTGAGTTGGGGGTACCCATGCGCTCGAGAAAACCATCCAACACTTTACACTAAGGTCATCAACTATCTGGACTGGATTGAGGAAACTATTGCAAATAATTCCTAGGTTAATTTTCAGAAATAAATGAGGCAATTATTTGACTACATTTGACTACTATTATGTGTATTTACATCAGCTATATTTGACGATATAATAAACCAGTTTCCCGTGAAATATGTAACTCATAATTTGTATTCGTGAATGTTTTTGAACCCATAATTACCGCTGGCGTATGAGGGAAGGTATCTTGGTTCAGTCGCGTGTGTGCGTCCCTCCGTCCGTGTGTGTGTGTGTGCGTGTGCGCGTTCAGGCTTAAACTTTTAAATGGCTTGAAATGGAACCTTTTATTTTGATGTACATCGTATGTTTATCCAGGTCAACGTTGTGTTAAAAGGTTTTTGTTTTCCAATGGAGGACGAAAAAGTAAAAAGAAAAAACAAGATTTCTATTGATAAAATTTTATTTATGAGAAGCATCTTTACACATCTAATAGGTCAATGTTTTATAAAAAGAAGAAAAATGGCTAGAATATCTTACTTGCAAAATCAGCAAAACGTCTTTTAAACTAAACTTACGAAACTATACAAGTGATAATCAAGGCTCGACTTTGTGACAAATTCAACAGTATGGGGAATCAGCTCTCGATTAACCCCATTTTCATGATTTATTCCCATCTGGAGAAATTTGGGACCACTTATTCTCAGGAACTGGCTACAATCTAAATTAAAAATAAATTCCACCCGGACCATGGATGCTTGTAGATCAGGGTGGTGTATGTCATCCATATTCCCGGCATTTCCTAAGATTAAGTGGTCTCAAATATGTCGTCATTATATCATGATAAAATTGCATTTCCCTATCTCATATAATGACAATCGAGGTAAAAGGTTGGATTGCCCAAGACAATTTCAGGTCAAAATTTTGACCTGGCGAGTCACTAATTCGAGCCTAAAATTACACAAAGATTCTAAATACATTTGTCAATTACAATAATGTATCGAAAGCATACACAGTCCGTTAACAAGCCCGTTAACAAACCTGAATTTTACGAATTCTTCCATTTTAATGGTAATTCAATGGTAATTCATAATAAGTTAAAATTGATACAAAATGCAAATTCGTAATACTTTTGTCGTTACTTTGTAGGCAACCACCTGTCATTACACGACCAAAAGCTGAGCAAAAAATCAAACAAAATCTGATTAACTAATTGAATTAGTGAATTAATTATCTGATTAAATAATCTCGAGTTTTTGTTTGATTAACAAGGTTTTAAAACGTAAAACAATTCCACCTGAAGTGTGGTAAGTCAAAGACAATATTTATTTCATTTGTCTAAAAGCAGTGGTAAAAAATGACGCATTTGAGAGCAAAACGAAAAATTATGAACATGCAGGGATCCATTGTAACTGTTTGGATTACATCTCACTAACAAATTTCAACTGAGTGCGACAACTAAAGGGAAACATAAAATCCCAAATATGTATCATTAGAATACAAAATGTACATTGGACTTATGACCCCGTCAGGTGCTTCACCCTAACGCCCAGAAAGAAAGCTCCATAAGCTTACTAAAGGGGAAATCCAATATGTCATCACAATAATCACTTGTGATGGGAGGATGACGCTAGTCCTAACACAAAGTTTGTATTGCAATGACTCTTTATGATAGTTTCAAATCGGACATATTTCTCGTCATGTCGACCCGCGATGATGGAATATTCTATCACAAAAGTACGAAGTGGGAATTATAATCTAAACAACTGAAAAAACCCCCCAATATTATTACTCATGAATAACTTATGCATCAACGCTAAATTGAGCCTCATACAAAAGTCTCTGTATTTCCACTTTTGCCCACGATTTCCTTTCCTCTTGAAGTCTTGTCAAAACTGGGATGATAATATTTACACAGAAAAAATTATCTTCAGCAGCAGAGGGGAAACATGCATTTCCAGCAGGACCATGAATTCCCACTCCATTTTCGTTTTTGATGTGCGACACATTCATAGTTGGAATTGATGTTCTGAACTCAATGTTGTGTAGAATTGCCTGGATGTTCAACTTGGCGACTGACTTTCTCTCCCTGTGCAACTTTCCTAAAGCTGGTACAACCATGTGGGCGCAGAAGGAAGCATTCTCATCACCAGATGTCGGCACCACTTCGTTTCCATTATCATTCTGATTTCTATTATCATCACCTTCATTTGATTCATCAGCATCTGTCTTGTTGTAGATTTTTCTACGTTTGTCTGGAATTGTCTGGGTTGTCTTCATCTGAATCTTTTGCGTTTCATCTCTTGAAGTGCGAGTAGGATGTGATTCCAGGGTTTCAATGGAATTCATCACTTCAATCTCGCTTCCAATCTGTGCAACATCGTCAATTGCACAATCGATATTATTTTCACCGAAGTTTGTTACTATCTCAACATTTTCATCCCAAAGTACTGCATCCTCCTTATTATTTTCATGCTGGACCTCAGAGTTGGATATATATGCAATGCTTTTATAACCAACTGTGAAGTCATCAGTAGCATTAGCAGTAGACTTGCAGTTTGAAATTTGCTTGCGGATTGAAGTGCTACCATTGTAGTCTGACTTGGCCTCTTCAAACCTAGAATTTGAAACTGTATTCTCGAAGTTTGCCCCAGCTGCTTTATTGTCCATAGCAACATTGACCTCTAGGTGTTTGCAAATGGTATTCAGTTCTGTTGTTGCCTCACTCTCGGCACGTTTAGGATCCGTGTTCTGTGTCTCTGCATCATCAACATCATCAGCGCTGATTTTGACTTCATCATCTTCAGCAGTCCCTTTCTCATACACAAATATTGGGTTACTATCAGCAGTATTTACTAACCTTTCTGATACCATGTCATCGTCTTCAGTTTTGATGACTGCGTTTGATGTATCTACATTTTTAATGGCGCCTGGACCACCTGTAACAGACTCATTGGACTTCTCATTTTGGTTTATCTTACAGGAATTTGCCTGTTCTGTTCCAAGATAGAACTTATGGTTGTCACTGTAATGTTTCTTGAAGTACCTGAGGTCTTGAAACATGTGTCCACATTCTGGATCTGGACATCTGTACACCATCTCATCATGATGCGAGACATGATCGTCCCTCTTCTCTTTTGTCATAAATCGTCTATGACACAGTTCGCACTGAATTTTCCATGATTTGAACCTCTTCTTTGGTTTGCTAAGATCCATCTGTTTTGTGTTCACCTGATCAAATTTCTCTTTTTGTGATCTGGAAGCAGCTTTGATTGTTCTGGAAACACTGGACCCAACTAAATCAGAACATCTGGAAACACTGCTTGTGACTACATCGGTGGCTCCAGAAACACTATTTGTAACAACACCAGAGATGATTTCTACTTTTGTCTCAGAACTCTGGTTGATTCCATTTGCAATGTGCAAGTTCTTATTTAACTGACAGTCATTTCTCTGATCTAGTGTTACTGTTTTGCCATGATACTTAACTGAATGAACACAGACATTCTGGAATTCCTTAAAGACATGTTTACAATCGCTGATAAGACATCCATACCTCATCAGATGGTGGTTATTCTCGTGAGATTCCCGTTGAGCACTATTTGTGAATTTCCTTCCGCACTTTGTGCATTTACGTTTGCTGTTCCTTCTTGGCTTGGTATTTATTTTATTTATTTGTTCATTATTTTTGGGCTCAATTCGTTTTGGTTTATCTTTTGTTCCTGTCTCGTCATTTTCACTTCTGCTATCCTTCACATTGTTAACTGAATGGATGATTTTTCTTTCCCTTTCCTTTTCATCAAACTTCCGTCTCTTGTGACATGACCCAGTGTGTTGCTGAAAGCGCGTGAAATTTATGAACATATTTCCGCAGCCATTTTCCGGACAAAAATACGCCATCTTGTGATTTCTTACGTGAAATTCCCTGAAATTTTCACTGTCGAATTCTCGATTGCAAAGGGGGCAATTTTCTACCCCTGCTTTCTTTTGCTTCTGATTTGATTTCTTTTCATTCGCCTGATTTCTTTCCACTGAACTACTTGAGGTGATGATATAGTCGCTTTTGTTGACTTTTGAAAAATCTTTGTGATGTCCGTGTCTATAATGATCTTTCAAACATTTAATGTTTAAAAACAATTTATTACATCCACTCTCAGGACATTTGTACTTCATTCTGTCATGGTTGACAATGTGAAATTCCAGTAAATCCTTTTTGAGAAACTTCCGAGAACAAATGTGGCATTTGCTGTTGATTCTTTGATCAACAGTTTTGTAAAACTGTCTGGAGCAACCCCTTTCCGCGATTTGGATGTCAGAACGCTGTGAATTGGTATCACTGAGCTTTTCTTGAGTCCTGTAATTTTGTGTTTGTTTCTTTGAAACATATATTTTGTGACTGCAAGAACAATGCCGTCTAAAGTTATCAAAGTCCTTGAACATATACCCACAGGGGTTGGGGCATCTGTACACCATTTCATCATGATATTTCGAATGGTATTTCCAGAGGTCTTCTCGCTGAAACTTGTGATTGCAAATCTTGCACTGAAACGATGCTTGCTTATTTTCATAGTCAGTCACTCCTTTTATTCTGTACTTCAAATAATCAATCCTTGGTTCAGTGACCTTGTGATGATAACGTAAATGCGAGTTTAAATCTGGAGTTTGAAGATACAAATAACCACAAGGACATCTATACTTCATCTTGCCATGATTTGCTTCATGGTGGTCTCTTTTTGCTTTCAGCATAAACTTTCTTCCACACATACCACATGTAGGGTAGTTATTCCATGCTTTCTTGTAGGCAGAAATATCATCGGATTCATCAGAAAGTTTCTTCTTTTTGCCTCTGTCTGGGACATCATTGTCCTCAACAAGTTGCACAAGACGGTCATGATAGCTTTGACAATGGGATTTCAAATCGGATAAATTTTCGAACAAAAACCCACACGTCTTTATTGGACATTTATGGGTCAATTTATCATGATTTGCCAAGTGATAGTTTCTCTGTGCATGTGATTCAAACGTCTGAGGACAGAGTTCACAAGTTTTCGGCAGTTTCTCCGGCTTTTCATTAACATTTTGGCAATGGGATTGCTCAGCACTTTCCACCATTGCGTCTTTTATATTTGTGTCAATTTCACCGTGATCCTCATTGGGACTTTTTTTGCTGAAATTTTCTTCAATCGTTCTTGGTTCATTATCCAGTTCTTCTGGAGGATCCTTTTCGTGTTCTTTCGCAATGTTGATGTCTTTATCATTGGGATCATTTGCTATTGCATCAGCTTCACTGACAGCTTCTTCCATTCTGTCAGTATCATCGGGATTTTCTTCCATGGTTTGAGTTGCATCAAGATTTTCTGCCATGGTATGAGCTTCATGGAGATGTTCTGCTACTGTATCAGTTTCATTGACATGTTCTGTCATTGTAACAGTTTCTTCAGGATCTGCTGTCGTCACAATCTTCTCATTGTAATTGCCTGGGACAGCATCTTGTTCTTCTGTGAAGAAGTAAACAATTCAAACCATAAAGAAGAACAGATTCAATCCACAGGATTCAGGAACTATCACATTTTTAACCGGACATTCAAGGCTTTCCTAATTTATTTTTGTTTGCCTAAGGCTAATTGTTCAGTGAGACAAGAAATTTTAGTAAATCTGATAAATTAACCCAATATGGCAAAAAAATTGGCAATTAGGCCAATTTGCCTAATTAGGTGGCAAAGCAAAAGTATAAGAAAAACCTCAATTATTTTAAGCCTGTAATTACCAGGGAAATACGCATCTTAAATGAGCTGAAATGATAACGATTCGGGACAATGTTCTAAGGACATGAATTTAGAACTACTATCCCTAAATTACGTTAAACAAAAATCTTACGTTGTTGTTGTTGTTGTTGATTTGTCTCACAGTCATGTGTCGTTAGGTGGAGCGCCCTGTTGGGAAGGTAAACTCGTTTCAGACATTTTCGACATTTGACTCGCCGTTTACCTGTGAAAATATGTGATAAAATGTGTTGAAATGATAACACCAAAATTGTATTTGTATGAGTGATAGTTGTGACGTTCAGCATGATGGGTAGAGAGTTTCTTTGACAGAATGCAACTCCTAAGATTTCTATCAATAATTTGGAGATGTTTTAAACGAAAGCATTCCACCGTTCCACCGTTTCGATTCATGCGATTAAAGCACGAAATTTTACTCCTTCCCTCTAAAAATATCATGGATTTTCACCCTTTATACGACAACTCTTCTTATGTAACGTATGACACTTTCATATGACCTAAAATAACTAACAACAAAAATGCCAAGAACCGAAGGCCAAATCGCCCGTTACGCAAATAGTCATTAAAACACCATAAAAATTGGTCCACATTGACTTGAGCTCATTTGGTATTATCAAAAAACTAAGCTATATCACAATATCTCGTGACCAAAAGATGTTAAAGATCAAATCTCCAATGTGTGATCTGTGAAAAACACAAATATGGCTGCCAAACTGAAAATATAAGTGACATCAATATAATTTTTGCAAGAAATAAAGAGGACACATAGATGAATAAGACTGCTATGTATGAAGTCTGTAGCATCGAATGCATGTCCAGGTGCAAGGTTCAAAGAAAAATACAAATATTGCTGCCAATTTGCAAATAAAGGTCACAGCAACATAATTTTAGCTAGGCCTTGAGATGGGACATAGGTGCATATATGTGTAAAATATGAAGTCTCTATAATCAATGAGTTAGTGTGCACAGACAATGGCAATGGCAACAATGACAACAATGACGATGGACAATTCATGATTCTATAGGCTCTTTGGCAATTATGCCAAATGAGCCAAAAATTGGGAGCATTTAAGAATTCATGAAAAAATAACAAATTCATCTTCAAATGACCTTGACTTTTAAGTGGCCTAGGCCCTTTAAATGACCTTGACCTTGTAAATTGCTCACAAATGTTAGAACGTATTTTATTAACCGATAACTCTCAAATAATTTTTATTCCTGTGACCTTGAACTTGACTCAATGGACTTGGTACTCAAATTTGGCCTAGATATTTGTACGTCCATACCATAAATGAAGTTTGTAGGTCAAGCGGTTCAAAAGTTACAGCCTGGGCAGCAGACATGTACACACTCACCTATGTGGCTGAGGGCCTTGTGACGTCGTAGTGCCGTCGGTGTCTTAAACGTCTTGCGGCAAAATGCGTTATCACAGATGAAGTGATGCTTTTTCTTCTTATGTGATCTGCGGAAAAAAATTATAAAAAAATGGTTTTATATGATCAGACGATGATCGAAAGGTTTTCGAAATTCATTCATCCATCTTTGGCTAAAAATGTATGCGAATTAGCTTAAATTTTATACAATTATTAGTAAAATGATAGGTCAATTATTAAAATTGGTGGTTTTTAAGTAATCAATTTTAGTTTTTGCTAACCAGTACTGGTATAAAATTGTTTGCCTATTTCGGCAAATGTGCCTAATATTTTAGCAGAGACGGATTTCGAAAAACCCTGAATGGGACTTGTGGTCTTGCAATCACTCACCATGCTTTAACATTCAAGAACTATAATTGACACAAAATTATGACATGTTTCAAAGGTTGTGCCCAAATGAGTAGATTTTTAAATGGTTTCCAGCTGAACATGACCACGGGAAGAAATAATCTATCCACGCTCGGCATGGAATTATATTGTTGCAAAATGAAATCAACATGACAGAACAGACGTGGCACTTGGTGTACATTTTCTTTGCACTAAGATTTCTTCAGAATTTTTAAGTAATAATACATATAATGTAAACCAAATTAACTCAGATATATGTATATCTATCTGTAGGTATGTTAAATTAGTCTCAAATTAGAGTAGTGAATTTATACATTCCAAACTCCCATTTTATCTAACACCAGAATTTGATTTTCAAAGGTTTTTTTTATCATTTTAATTCAGCTATGTCATGGTTAACTTATTTGACATAAACAAAACATAGTTCAATTCCATTCCATAATTTTGATTTTCATTAACCGGAATTTTAATTAACCTAAAATAACAAAGAAATGGGGGTTGAAAGAATTAACGTGGGAAAATAGGTAATATGATAGATCTGTAATAGGATTGAAGTAAAAGGCAGTTACCTGAAACAGGCCTCTGCACTAGAATTTGTTGAAATCCCTTTCTCGCCTTCAGGCTTGAGATCAATTATCATTTTCTGGTCATCTTCAGTATTGTTATTTCTGCAAAGATAAATAGTTTTCTGCAATATTACCAGTGTCACGCTTGGATTTTTCATTACACTTGTAATGTGACACTGAAAGGACCCATTAGGTGGCTTTTTAAATTATCAAGTATCAAAAACTACAAACTTTCGTATTGTATTTTCATTGGTAAGTATACATGTACATATATGTACATGTTTAACCCTGGCAGATAATTCATCCGACTTACAGAATTTGAATTTCGTTTTGCAAACGATGGAATTTTACGGAAAAGGATTTATTTCTTACATTGGTTCCAGATCTGGAATGTCTTCACAGGACATGTCATCCTCATCTGATTCGGTCAATGTCAAGTCTATTAGTTCCAAGACTGGAGGCTGGACTTCTGGTGCACTTAATGGAACACAACTGTCATGTGTCTGAACTTCTTCCCTTCTCCCTGTTGTGGTGGAGTTTTTATCTGCATCATCTACAGTCTGGACGTCTCGTGGACCAGTGATGGACAATTCGGAACTTTGACTTGTTGAAATCTCTGGGTTCGTTTCTGATGAACAGGGCAGATTATCTGCAGTATTGATCAACTGATTGTCTTCTTTCTTGATCTCTGATGCCACTAATCTTTTATTTGGTTCCTGACCGTCAATTGGTCCTGATCTATTCTCTGACAGTTCTGATAAATCCTGATTTGCAGAAATATCCAGGCTCATTTCTGAGGAACGTGGCAGCTTATCTGGAGCCTGAACAAGTTGATTGGTGACAGCATCATCGAGTTTGTCAGTTGCCTCAGTTAATTTGGCTGAAACGTCAGTCTGTTCCGCAAGCACACTAACTATTTCACCATCATTGGCAATTTCACCAGTTTCTTTTTCACAATTTTCATCAATTGCATCACCTGTCAAGTCATCTCTAGTTGGTATTAAGGTATTAGATTCACTTGTATTCTCGCTTGATTCTTTGCCGATATCTGGTGCAACATCTGCACTGGTACTAAAATAATTTACAGTATCTAGTCGGGCACCAGTTGCCTCTTTTCTAATAAAATTTCTCCCATCCATAACATTTGCTGATTCCCTTGCAAATTTACTTCTTGAAGTATCCTGGTTACTCCTTGAGGAGGCTTGTCTAAGAGATTGAAGAGGTGTTTGGTTTGTTACGTTTTGTCTAGATGGAGCTGGTATATTCAGGGACAACAGCAAAGTACCATCGTTCTGTATTATACGTGTCGGACGGGTGATAGCTGATAACGGCACAAAAATTCTCGCAGGTATCTGTAAAAGAGTCACGGATTGTGTAGCAGCGACTCCCTTAGGCTGCTGCGCTCCAACGCTGGTCACAAGACCCCGATTCGCACCTTGCATTGGTCGTTCCCTGACGACTGTGGAATTGACATCCTTCACAGACCATTGTGACTGTTCACAGTTTTCGACAAATGGTCGATAAGCATTTGCCACGGATACCTGTCTAGTAGAACGCTCTGTAGCTTTATTTAATGCTCCAAGGTACAGAGGATCTTTGCCACTGAAGTTTTCGACACTGTTGCCGTGGGTACATGGTTTTGCTGTCCGTTGCTCTAAAGTCCCATCTTTTAACTTGGGTTCCATTGATCCGTCTTTCTGTTGTTTTTCTTGGCTCTTGACGGATGGTTGATTAATATCTTGTTTTTGGCTTCCACCTGAGATAGAGTTTAATGTCTTTTATTTTAAGCTTTCATCATTATATCAGTGTTAAAACTGTTTTGTACCCTTAATTTTTAAGGCTCCAGGCTTTCTTATTTATCCTTTGGTAGGAAATTAGGCAAATTTTGCAAGAAAAGCAGTTAAATTTGAGACACGAACATCATAAAAATTCTGACATTGAAGGTTTTTTCCAAATTAAAATTCCCTTAACTAATTTACCTAATTCGCCTAATTTGACAAATTCCTAAGACAGATTTATCTTTTTAAGGCATGTCTACCTATTGTTCTACAATTCCAATTAGGAGACAGACCTAAAATGGTATTGCCCTTGTATCAGGAAGTGTACTTATTTGGTTCAACACACTGATAACCGTTACAAAACACCTAATGATATTTGTCACTAAATGGGGATTTCGCAGTAGAAGATGCCACCCTCTATGCATACTCCATAGGGCATCAATGGGGATTCTCGATTTGCGACAGATATTAGGACCGCGCTCCTTCAAAAACAAATACACTGGGTGTTCT
>JBCAUI010255524.1:0-16111 GCA_038406195.1 Haplosyllis anthogorgicola
GGGAAAATTCCCCCCCAAGTGGCCCTATACTCTCTATGGAGAATGATTTTAGTAAGTTTAGAACAAACAAATCTTCCCGAAAAATCGGGTAAAACGTAAAGTAAGTTTCCCAATGAATCATCAGGTTGTGGTAACCAAATTCAGTACACAAAAATCGTATCAGAACTTTAACACGGTACCTTATGGAAGCTCCCTTATATACCCTTGTGCACACGATTGGTACGATTTCCGTGTAATGATGAGTATAATCTTAAGCTGTGTCGATAAAGGCTATTCTGTAGTATCAACAGTTGAAATTTAACACAAAAATCATGATTACCTTTGACACACGAATATGAAGCAGAAAAATAAGCCACCAGATCCTTCCTACATGGTTGTACACTAAATAGGTCTGGATCAGGCACTGTGATGGCACATGTCCTATGTCCCGAACACCTGCAGTTCATAATAGAATAAACATGAACTCCAAAATTCTATGACTACAGTGACGAGGCGAAGGCCTGAACTGAAAAGCATGAAAAGGGTCGGGATCAGGATGGGTCACGTCAGAGCATTACAAGAACATTGCGGAAGCTGTTTAATAAAACTGATTTTCGAATGTTTATTTCTGTTTTCGACTTTCAATTAAAGGCCGTATTTTCTGACTTTTATTCTCATGTAACGTTCTTTCATATTTGTTGTAAATTAACACGAGTTCAAGGTTCTATGACAAAGTTTACTTTTTTAGATAAAAACTGCAGTAAACTCATATGTTGATGCGCCATTATTGCTATTTAAGAATATAACATTGTTGTTTGACATTAGAAGTATTAAATTTAACTCCAAAAGAATTTTAATAATGCGATTCCTTCGCAAAATCATAATAGCAGGATCAAAAGCTCGTAATGTTAGAATGTTAGAAGCGAAGGATGTATTGTATTGAGTTACAAGTAACTTTCGTGGATGTTTACCTACATATGCGTCACAAGCTATCGCATTATTCCTAGAACTAGTTGCATGCGGAAAGTGCTATAATTGACTTTGATAAATTAAAACTAATGCAAGTGTAATGTATACAGTAAACACATTATGGTCCTGTTTTTTGAGTAGGTGGCAGACCATGACCCCTCCAACCTGAAAATCTGAATAGGTGACTGGTCCAGAGAATGGGAATACTATCCGTTTTGAAACAAAAGAGTTTCAATTCTCACTTTCATGCACATCAGTAGAACCGTTTGGAATTATCTTGTTGTCAGACTCTTTCAAATGAATGGGATTTCATGGTTTTTTTCTGTGTAGTCGTCTCAAAACAAATTTATGTGAGGCCATTTGTTCTGCATAGGTTGTAGTTTTCTATTTCGTAATGATTAGTAGACATGGAGCAGCACATGCGCACTGCATTCAACACGGGCTCACTGTCAGCGCGTCTTCATAAATTAAACCCATTAACTTAACATTACAGCGTTTACAGTCGGTCCGTTAAGTCTGTGAAGACGCGCTGTGTTTCCGAGTGTGTGGCTGAAACAGCACTGCTGGTGGCAATTAGCCTTGCTAACTCTTTATCAATTAAAGTCAGTTTCATATGTTTACATAGATAAAAATTCCTTGGCATATTTGAGTTTAGCTGTTTGTTATTTATAATTCACTTTGTTTCCATGTGTAAAGTTAAAATTGCTGACCTGCTATCAACATGAGAGAGCACATCAGCAGAGCAACCAACGAAATAATCTGTCGTCAGACATTTTCCTAACTTCATTCTTCCGTATCTGGCTGTTCTCATCACTATCACCTCTCCCTCGGCACATGTTACGTTAAAGTTTTCCCATTGACAGAATTCCTCCTCAACTGTAATGTCAAAAGCATTGTTTTGAATTTCCCTGAAAAGCTTGGGTATCAGATTGTAGGCCGTTCTGCACTACCCATTCATCACGTAACGGGTTTTGTTTCATTAAAAAATCCGGACTTTATGATTACAAAGTGTGTACGATGTATGTGCGATGTAAATGTAATAACTATGATGTTCTGTTGTGTTCGTGACAAACGCTTATGGTCATAAAACATATTCTCTCAGCCTTGCATGACAAGAGCCGAGAGAATAAATCAGCTGGAAATGAATGGAAATCACCATTTCACATCTGACAGGTTTACTACATGACCACTGTATAGTACTCCTTCAATGCTTTTTGCAAAAACTTATGGAGTGTTACTGACCACTATTAATTTTTTAGAGCTTGAAAAAGATTTGACGTTTTCATGAGATATTTCTTTTAGCTCGATGAGATGGTTTTATTTTGGTAACGCATCAATCAAACATGTCACGTCTATGCTCTAATAAGTTTCATATTACAAAGATATAAATATCCTAGTTTTTTTCTTTTTTTTTCTTTTTGGTTGTTTCTGTAGAACTAAAAATTTACACACTAATTCCCCGTGGCATTCACAGAGAGATTAGTTTCCTCACTTTATATTTTGAAACATTTATATTTTGAAAACGTATATGTCACAGTTTTACCTGCTACATAAATATCAAAACCTAAATATGATATCTGTAAGAAAAATAGATGCAAACAATATAATATCCCTACACACTGTCTCACAAAACCAATTTAGTGGAAAATACCACATGACATTTTTATCAATTTCTTTCAGGATATTGTCTAGGGCGATGTTTGATAAGGCATAACACACGTTATGGTGTATCACTATGTGACATCAATTTACCTAAGAATTCATTGTGGACGGAAGATAAAAGTCTTAACCCTTCCTAAGCACGATCTGGGAATAAGATCCAGGAAAAACTGGATGTTGCCTGCAGTGGTCAGATTACTGTGATAAGTGCTCATTATATTGCTTCTAATGACCCATGTGCTAAGACTGTCAGAGATGCTATCATCTTATGGGCATTTCGGGGATTTCTGATGACCATATAAACTTCTCACCATTTCCGTTGATGAAAGCAATAAAGTAAATCACTAGAACGTGCCAAAAATTCCAACTTATGTCTAATATAGAAATGTATGACAGGTAATTTGCTTCGTTAATTTGCTTGTGAAGATATGTCAGTTTGGTAACATTTGCAATATATTTGTACAAAACGTTGGAAAAATTGTCCCACAGATATATATCAAATAAACAGATTTGAAGTAAAACACAATGCACTGTAAATTTAATCAGTGTCGGATATTTATGGGGTTTGTCGTGTGAAAAGTCATTACGCGCTGTGATACTTTCTTGAAATGTTTGGTAAATTACTTTTTCTTGTACCAAACTAGTATGTGCTCCCTTATGCATGAATATCATAGGAGTAAAGATGATATTTAGAATAATAGAAAATTACGCTGTGTCTTTAGTATTGGCGGATCTAGGGGGCGCGGGAGGCGCCCCCCCCTATGGACCAAAAGTTCTTCATTTTCATGCAGTTTTTGGGGATTTTTGCACTAAAATCGGGTAAAAACTGGGGCGCCCCAAGGTTGGCGCCCCCCCCCCCCACGAGAAATCCTGGATCCGCCAATGATTACAACAATTGATAGTATAAATTGATGATCTAAAATAGACATTCAAGGTTTTTCGAAATTCAAACTTTAAACTTTTGCCTAAAATTAGGCAAATTGCCAAAATAGGCAGGCAAATTTTTGCCATTAGAAAACTAAAATTTGTAACTTAAAAACTATCAATTTTAGTAATCGACCTTACAAATACTAGTTATATCACGTACAATTGTATAAAATTGCTTGCCTATTTAGGCAAATTTGCCCAAATTTTTAGGCTAAAGTGCCAAAGTTCGAATTTCGAAAAACCTTTATTTTATCGTCTGGTGCCAATTTGCAATTTTACAAGATCAGATCATGAAATTACTGTCAAACATTTAGCGCCCAGCAACAATTGAATTGAATGGGCTCAACATGAAATTCAGTTGAGGCGAGGCATTTAACTATTAACAGTAATTTCATAATCTGTTGGCATGCAAAATAACGAAGAAACTCAAAAACTCTAATCATGCTACTAACAATTACAAGGCAAAATTTTGTCACGTTACTGACACCCTACCAAACATCTTTTGTCTTCTGTCCTCTGATTTGATAGGACCTGTACTATTTTAGGTCAAAAAGGGGAGGTGAATAATAAATTATGTTAATGAGGTCTAGGGAGCAATCCTCATTGGCTGAAAATGAAGTCAACAAAAGCACATGGCAAGTTTACCTTAGAAGGGTAACCGTCCGAAGGATGGGTTCCTCCTAGTAAATTTAGATTATATTACTTTCAGAGGTGTGAGGATAGTGTCCAGAGATCCTTGTTCTGGATCAGCAGTGAATCCAGAAGACTCCACTCAGCCCTGTGTGTGTCTTCCCATGGTTAAACCTGTGTGTGGTGTGGACAACAGAACCTACGACAACATTTGTCAGGCCAGATGCAAGTAAGTGTTTGTCTGTCTGTCTGTCTGTCTATCTGTATGTCTGTCTGTTTATCTGTCTGTCTATCTATCTGTCTGGCTGTCTGTTTATCTTTCTGTCTGTCTGTTTGTATCTGTCTATCTATCTCTCTGTCTGTCTGTCTGTCTGCCTGTGTGTCTGTGTGTCTGTCTGTTTATCTGTCTGTGTGTGTGTGTCTCTTTATCTGTCTCTCTGTCTATCTGTCTGTCTATCTGTCTGTCTGTCTGTCTGTCTGTCTGTCTGCCTGTTTATCTGTCTGTCTCTCTGTCTGTGTGTCTGTCTCTCTGTCTGTCTTATTTGTCTTATTTGTGTAAAGACTTCATGTAACAGTTATTCTTTTATTTCCATCCAATCAGCAACCAGGAGATCCTGCATCACGGGAGATGTGGAGACCAGGGCCCGGAACCCTGCATATGTAACATGATGTTCAAACCTGTTTGTGCTGAAAATGGCAAAACATACGCGAACCCGTGCCAGGCGAAGTGCGAGTGAGTAACTCAACCTGCATCTGGAGGTGCAATACACGTGTTTCTGTTTACGTCGGAAGCTACGCAAACCAATCCCGACAAACCAATCCAAGTACTCTTAACTTGAAAAAGTATGTGTAAAGTGAGGCCTGCCGCCATGCTAGCAGTTGTTGCACCAGAGGTGACTCAATACAACCCTGGCTTTAAAACCCACGGGCAGAGCCACCCAAAGTCCAAAATAAAGGGTATCAGTGGCCCACAAAATGGTTGCGCGCTGGTCCCAGATAAGAGACTCGAGGTTTTCCTAATGACAGATCTGTCAGAGTTGGTTGACATCGTAATTCATACAAGGCAGGTGGTCATGTGTTGTTTGTAATTACAATTAAACCATGTATGATAACCAAAATTTATAATAAACAAAATGTGTCACATTTTTGTAAATTTGTACTGGAATTATTACAGTAATCAGATCTGTCAGATCTGGAAAAACAGAATTAGGAAAAACCTCGACTGCGACGGTTGCTACCAAAACTTTAATAAGAAAATATTTTTAAAAATTACCATGTTCTTCTGTTCAGACTAATCATTTGTGATGGCAAAAAGATTGATTCTCTAAAATTTTGGCCATTCTCTGATCTGTTATCACAAAAATTTGTGCTTTTACGAAAATAGGGGGCAAAATAGGAAAACTTTTAACAAACTTTATTGTTCTTCCATGTAACGCAAGATATTTCCGTTACATATTAATTTTCTTTCATTTTTAATATTTTTTGTTATTTTCAGCGGAAAAACTTACACTGAGGGCCGATGTAGAAAACACAACAACTGAACAAAATTTTTCATTTCAAGTCACTTATTTTATATATAATTACTATAGCATAAGTTTGCCTGTCTAATTTGGTAAAGTATAATCAAGAAGAAAACTAGACTTTGTATCAACTTCCCCATTTATTATCACATAATTTCAATAGTAACATTACATATGCCAGTAACATATATTCAGAAGCATGTATAAATATATTTATATTTATATTCACTTAAATTTAACATAAATTTAAATCACATGGATTTTAATATTTGAATATTTTGTAAACAATTGATGATATTTTAACAATAGATTTCTTGATTATTACAATATATTTGACATATATATTTTTATTTTATCAGAATAAATCAGCCTTTTAATCAATTTTACTGTTTGTTTGTTTGTTTGTTTATCTATTTGTGTAGCATTTGACGTGTAGCATTTCCGGTTGAATCAGATCATGAAATTAAAGTTTAGCGCCCCGCAACAATTGAATTTCATGCTGAACTCATTTAATTCAATTGTTCCTGGGCGCTGGGACTCGGATTTTTTCCAGTTAAGTTTCTATTTACCGGTAAAATCACATTTATTTGCTGACCGGGAAGAAAATACATTCAACATTAAACCGGCAAAGGAAATCAGTACCCGGAATTTGTATCAGTTTCGAAACGTCTAGAACAAAAAAGGGGACATAAGAATTTCACGCTGTGCTTTAGATTCGCCATTGTTCCCAAACTGATACGAATCCCGTGTACTGGATCTGTTTACTTTCACAGCATATACCAAAATACATTAATTATCTCCAAATATCTACTGTATGTTCACACTAGCTTTATGTTGTGTTCTCAAAGCCAATTATATTGGACACATTGACATAATGATATAATTATTGTAACTGAATGGAATAATATGAGATATAATCTGTTTGTCATTTACAAATGGAAAAAAAATGTTATGTGTTAAATCGGGTATAAGCGGGAAGGGAATTATTATTTACCTTTAAAGGAATATCTTCCCAGGTACGAGTCCCAGTGGGCGCTAAACTTTTGACAGTAATTTCATGATTTGCCGTATTTATTTTCTGGTCTGGACAGTTACAACACACTTAGACCAATGATACACGATACGAAGCAATCGAAGGCGATTATCTGTTTACGTAATGTATTCAACCGTAATAAATCTCATATTTGGACTTGAAAATAGATGCAAATCATGAAATTCCTTTCAACTTGGAAACGTACAGAACAAAAGAATTCTACGCTGTGCTTTGGTAAGATATTGTTCAAAACTGATAGAAAATTTGTGATTTGCACTTTTCAGTAAGCCGATGGCTAGCAGAGGCTAAACTATTCGTTTATTTAAGAATAACAAGAATTCACGTTGTTGTTGTTGTTGTTGTTGTTCAAGTGAATAGCACAGCATAAAATTCTATTGTTCGCACAATGATACGTAACGGCCCAGCTGGTGTAGCATTAGCCTTAGTGGGACGCTTTTTTTTCGCCTCGGAGAAAGGCTGGCGGATCTGTGCGGATAACTATTTTGAGTATTGTGGTTTTCGCGCCGAGATATTTTGACATCTATGTTTATTTTTAAATGTAGAATTTTGTCTACATAATGAAAACAAAGTGAGATGTCGCAATTAGCGACTGTCGACACCAGATTTCAACAGTCGACTAAGTCTGACACTGACCATATAAGGAATAAATGCTTACAGGTTAACAAATAACTGAAAATTCTTTGGAAACATTACAGGGCATTATAAATGACCAATAAATAGTATAGTGTAGCTCTATCAGCTCATTAGAAAAGTGATCATTAGAAAAAAAAACATTTTCATTTGCAAACGACCAGTTTATTTGTGATCATGAAACTTCGAAACCTATTTATTTTCAATCTTTTTCATATTCTATTTGAAAAATCTTCAAAATGCTATGTTATGTACGACTGTCGACTGTCGTGTCGACTGGCAGTGTCCGACAGTCAACTGGTAAAAATGAAAAGTCGTGACAACTCTAGTCACAATGTTGGTCGTCAGGCTTTTCCAAGGCATACAAAAACATACACGCGATGACAGTGAAAAAAAGTTTCACATTTTTTAAATCGCCTTCGATTTATTCGTGACATGGTAATCGGTCTTTACAGTTAATTATATCACAATTACAGTCTGCAGAAAGTATGTAGAAACAGAATAAAATGGGCGCTAGTTCATGAATTGTTCTTAAACTAAAAAAAAAATTGCGGAGGAAGAAAGGAGAAACTAAATGCACAAAGTATTGACAACAAATGGAGGTCTAAAATTGTTGTCTTCACAAAAAATGCAAAAACTACTTTCTTTATAATTAAGGAAAACATTAGCCTCTTTTTCTAAATGAGAATTTTATTTGGCTAAGCTTTCAACACATTATTTTTGGGTTGTGTTTATGGCAGGAACGTTAACAATTTATACTTGCAGTTTATCCCTTTAAGAATAAGCTTTCGCCCCAGTTAATATCAACATGTATAACATGTCACAACTCATAACATGAGATAAATATCTCATTGTCCTGTGCAATACAACAAGAGCATGTAATCATTGTGTAACTGATCTCAATTTTTTTGTTTTCCGCCCGACGATAAGTTGCGGAAAAGGCTTTGAAGCACTGGGGTGGATAACTATTTTGAAACTGTGGCTTTCATGCTGAGATATTTTGGTATCTTCATACATATTAAAAATGTAATACCATACAAATTATAAAATATCAAAACCAATGTTCTCACATAAAGAAAATTTTGTGTGATGGAAAAAGGCAATGCCCAATCTCGGCATGTTGTTGCTTATCGTATCTTCGGGTGGAAAACAGAAAAATTGAGACCTCCTACACAACTAGTAGACATGTAGCCTTTGCATGTTTTCATTGCTTTTCCGTTCTTATCTGCCACTTCATTATCACTCAAAATTTTTATGAGGTGAGAGCAATGCTGGTAATGCGCTATGATTTGTACACCAGAGTATCAAAGATACCATGCAGATACCAATATTCCTGCGTGAATGCCGCAGTACCAAAAATAGTTATCCTCTCAAATCCATCAGTCATTATCCGTGGCGGAAAAGAACGGAAAAGGGACGAAAGCAAACACAGGCTACATGTCTATTAACAACAGCATGAGATAATTATCATGCAACAACACATAACATTCACATTAACTGTGTAACACAGTCCAATAACAACTGTGGACTCAGCTGGCAGAAGTAGTATCTATTTACATATCAAGGTAGATATCAGTTCACAGTAATAGACCTGATATATAGTTACCATGGCAACTGGTAGAATAAGAGTTCTAAGAGCTGCTCAACTGTACAAAAGCAAAGTTAATTTAAATTTGAACATGTATATCACATTAGACATTTTTAAATATATATTTCGTCATTTATGCTTACTGTATGTTGTTTATTAATTTGGTTCACAATCTTTGGTTAAAATATTTTCAAAGATGTAAAATATGTTATCATTCAGAAAATTATGGTAATTTTATATATTTTTCCATTTATAATTATATATAATTATTACCTTGTTGTCCATAACAACGGAGTAAATAATTTTGTTTACATACAAACAAATCGACAAGATAACATCTCGTCTTGACGGGACTAAGTTAGTAAGATGAGATAGCAAAATAACAATATTTACGGTATATGTATCTATAGTAACAGGGTGTAGCATGTAATCTCGTAATGACGCAAGAGCCTCATGCAAATTCATAATGCCAAGAAGTCCCACTGACACAATGTTACAATAGGTAAAAAATGTCATCTTATTTTCTTTGCTGTGAATGGGAACCTGTGCACCAAATATCCCTCACATCTTTCCTTATCTTTATAAAATGAAAATAAGAAGCTATACAATAAATCATTTTGTATGTCTTCACATCCTTATTTTCAGAAAATATCACTTGACTTTTCTGCAAATTGGTCCAAAAAGTTTTAGCATTGTGTTTGGCATTAAGAATTTGCATGAGGCTCGTGTGTCATTACGAATTTAACATTTTACATCCTGTATTAATTACTCTTTCTTCGGACATAAAATTAACAGTTTGGAACAAACAATACATTTTAATGGCATTGTGGCATTCTAATGGCATTTTAATGACACGTTTCTGTGATGTATTGTCGTTTCCGAACTGATTTACAATTACAGCAGACATTGACTTAAATGTACAGTATAAAAGCCATCACTTTTAAATAACAGCTCTAGATATTAAATTTCTACTTCAGCGGCAACACCCAACATATAACAAATATAATACAATATGTCTTGCGAGTAATGGGGCTTGTCCGAAAAGGAACGCACAAAATCATACCTAATTTATCCACGTGACCACAAAGTAACGAATACGTACTTGGATGAGTCACCATTCAATGGAAAGTGGTTATCTAAGGAAACCCGAGCATGCCTGAAATCCAAAATAGGAGCACCAGTGACTTCGAGTTGGAGGAGTGCTGGTCTCAGACTGAGTGCCTGTGACGGTTCCCACCGACCGCGATCGCTCTTTAGAAGCACCATCCTCTGATCTGAGGCATTCAAATCCTCAAATACTCAATGGGGCATCAAAGTTAATTCTCGATTCCAAAAATGTGATAATATTCGGACCGCGCTCCTTCCAAAACAAATACATTTGGTGTTCACTATTAATATGAAGCAGTATCTTTTTATATCTACATATTTAACAAAAATGGAAACCTTGATTCGAATGACACAGCAAACAATCTATTACCCAAAAAAAGGAATATGAATCCCAAGTCGTGTGACTTGGCTAAATGGTGTGCTGAACTGCAAAACGTGTAGGATGTTTTCGCCAGCATATTAGATCATGAAATTACTGCCAATTATTTAACGTCCAGCAACAATTGAATTTGTGCTGGGCTATTGAGGCGTATATTTCAGCGTGGAACTCTATTGACATAAAATTGACCTAAAAGATCCGTTCCCGCCTGACTGAGCTTTCTTGATGAAAAGGGTGACGCTCTCCTGGCTGAAACATCTCGGCAATTAGGTACAATTCGGTGCATTCCCTTTTGGAACAACCCAACTCGTCTAGTTTTACTACAAATTAGCACAGTACTGTATCAGCTTTATCATCATTAATACTTTAGCGTAAAACCCATCATGTTTATCTCATACGGTAACTGTATCCTTCATCAATACTACAACTACAGAAAGTAGCGAGGTGAAGCACCACGTAACTACGTCCCCCTTTAATGAAGGTCAAGGTCAAGGTCACTACGTTTTTCTGAAAAGTCATCCCCCCCCCCAAATTCTACCTAGTCAACCATAGGCATGGCCTCGAAAACACCTGATTATCGATTCTAATTGCATTAGAGGTTATTCAAAATTCACTTAATTTACCCAATTCACCTAATATCTCTAATTCACCTAATTAGTTAGGTAGAATCTTTACCAGATCCATTTATGGTATCCCAGTCATACCATTCCTGGTAGGTGCAGTATAGTGTACTGTTGTCAGTATATTTAACCGAAATCAATGCACTTGCTGAAAAAGAGCAATACCATTTTTGGTCTGTATCCTAAGTGCAATTGTAGAACAATGGATGGACTTATTTTATATCAGTTAATCTCTCTCAGGAATTAGGTGAATTCGGTGAATTAGTTGACTTAGTTCAGAAAATTATAATTTCAAAAAAAAACTGCATTGAATTTCTAGTTCTAACTCGA
Organism: Haplosyllis anthogorgicola; assembly: GCA_038406195.1. Classification (NCBI taxonomy): domain Eukaryota; kingdom Metazoa; phylum Annelida; class Polychaeta; order Phyllodocida; family Syllidae; genus Haplosyllis; species Haplosyllis anthogorgicola. The sequence goes on from JBCAUI010255524.1 coordinate 11,393, forward strand.
AAGATAAACACTGCTTGAGTTATATTTGTTTTGTCAAAACGTGAGGCCTTAAATGAACATTTCAAGAGATGTCATTGGAATGCATCGTAATAAATTAAAATACAATAAAGTTAGTATGGGTTTAGAACGTTATCTTTAGGTGTCATCTTTTTCCCTTTTCACATGTTATGGTGCTTAACCTCCTTATTATCACTCATACAATAGTTATTGTTAAGATTTTCTTGGATAGCGGCAATTATTTCTCTTTAACACGAATAGAATTCTTGCTTGTATAAAATAGCCAGGATGACTGTCTGGTCGATCCGATTGGTTGCATGGCATACGTGGTGTTCATGATTGGTCATTTCCAGGTATAGCAATCACAATGGACTCCTGCATGAAATTTGGTGAGAAATGACCCTATTTCCTCTATTGTAATGATGGACTGATTTTAACAAAAATATATTTATCCACATATTATCCATTGTAAATTGTTTAGCTGTGTTATCCATACATATACACTTGTAAGTTTGGCTACACTTCTTTTGTTACTCTATATATTGGTAAATTTTAACTACACTTCTATCACTGTCTACCACAGCCATGAGGCCTTTGGGACCAACAGCTATAAGTTCAGGGCCATTGACCTTAGTTTGAACTTGACCTTCATTTGACAAAACTTCACGGGTCAAGGTCATTGTATCAAGGTCAAGTCTTACAATGCGTGAATTTCCGGTGTCAGCAATGAGAAGGGAATTGGCATGAGTTTCGCGACATATTCCTTTAGGATTATCCAATCCTGGCTGAATGTGTCCTGGATTTTTTGAAACTCCAGAACTGGATTTAGGCTGGTAATAAGTGTTAAGTAGTTTTCCATGTCCATCTACCAGCAATATTGTGTTTTTCTTGGTGTCACTTATTGAAAACCTTGCGCCATCATTGTTAACAGCTACTCCAAACGGTTGACCTAACTTAGCACTTCCGCCATTTTCAACATCTTGAGTAAGATCCACAACTCCTTTCTCGGATAAATTCTGGTACAAATATATCTTATTAGAACCTATATCAGACACCACTACGTTCCCATTGGCTAAAGATGTTATGTCACAGGGCCTTTCTAGATCTCTTCCAAATCTCGCGAGATAACGTCCATCTTTGGTGAAGAGTTTCAGGTCAGAATCTTCTTCATCTGTGACGAGAATCTGTCCTGTTTTAAGCACAGTTACACCACATGGTTTCGCCAGAGTGGCTTGTTTGCTTCCAATAGTGCATTCTATTTTCAGATGACCAGTTCTGACTTCAAGACCTTTTACTTTGTGGTTGGCAGAATCAGAAACCACAAGGTCACCATTAGATTTAAATGTCAAACCAGTTACCATGGCTTCATGGACGTCAAACTTGGTTTTGGGATGAAGAGTTTGCACCAGAGCACAATCTACATCTTTTGATGGAATTGGCATCTCACCAGCAGAATTCGCTATGTCTCCATCACTGGTGGCATTTCTAATTTTTTTCTCGCATGGAGCCTCAAAAGAGTCAGAATACTCATCCACAGACTGCGCATGCGCTTTACTTTCCCGCCACAGGTTCTGTCTGCGAATTTGACCTTGACCTTCCAGGATCTCTGCAGTGCCAGGGCAACTTCCGGGAGCACTTCCGGGAGTGGATGGGTTACTTCCTGTTTCGGAGGACTCCTGGGAAATGGCTCTGTGCACCGTCAACCTCATTAACCTGAGAATAGTAAAAGAATAGTCAATTACATAAGGATACGTCCTTTAAATAGAATATTCACCTCGGAAGGTAATTTCATGGGGGCATTGTGAAACATGCTGTGCAGTGATGCATTCACATAATAACAACTGCTATCAAATGCCATGCTGTGGCCATGCTCTGATTCCCAACACAAGTTCAACAAGGTGAAATTGCTTGGAGTTACGGAAGGTGTCAGTAGCTCACGGGGTTAAAGGCTATTTATAGGATAGAACAGTAATGATAATCCTTTCTGCTAATATTGTTCTGTATCCAAATTTAAAACGCGGCGTACCTATCAACATCGAACCTGTAGTCAATGAACCTCCTTTTGTTTCCTCTGCTATCTAGCTGCCCTGCGTAGCCGCCCCCTCGCCCCCCGCCCCCTCGCCCCCCGCCCCCTGATCCACGTCTATCCTTACTCCTTCTGTCCATCCCTCTCTCATTCCAGTTGTTCTTTGGCAATCTGTCTCTCTTTGGTTCTGGAGTGTAGATATTCTCCTTTGCTCTAGCTCCTGAATGATTTTCTTTTGGCTTTTGTTTTTTTATCTCGTTTTCCAATTCAGTTGTAGCCGCAGCTGCTGCTGCTCCTCCATGCTGGGATGCAACTTCTTCGCTGACGGTGCTCAGCGCTTTCTGAGAACGATTTTCCTTGAAATCCCCTCTGCAAATATAAATTAAATAATTTAATTAAATTAAACAAGAATGCCTCCCAATAGAAACCGAACCGCCCGCTTACCAAATAGTCACTAAAAGACCATAAAAATTAAAATATTGAAGAATTCATGAAAAAACAACAAATCTACCTTTAAATGACCTTGACAAATGATATCGTGACCTTGACCTTGTATATTGCTCACAAATATTAAAACATATGATATTGAACTGTAAAAAATGAACACAAGCAAAAAAGTGCAGGCGAGAGATCCACCCTGGCTTTAAAGCCCATGGGGACGGTCACCGCAAGTCCAAAACAGAGGTAATCAGTGGGCCCACAAATGGATCCTGGTCCAACAAATAATTTTTAAATGAAAAAAGTAGTTGTGCAACTTCTAGTCTGTCGAATGTCATAGCAATGGTATCTAACGTTATGATGTCACCAAAGAAAACAACGTCATGGAGTGGAAATTGTGATGAGCCTCGTTTTCAGATGGTCAGCTTTTTAGGCGGACGACCACATACTCTGTCATTCGACAGACAAAAAGGTCTCACCCTTTATGCACTTTAGGCATCTCGTCCAGCTCCTGTGCCCTCCGCTCCATCACTCTCCTGTTTCTGTTTCTGATGTCCTTCTCCAACTGTCTCTCTCTTTCATTCACCTTTCTAGTGAATCTCTGAAAAATAAGTGAACATGCGATGGAATCAGTACTAAGTAGTTATCTGTAATGTTGTAGGATAAATGTCGTTGCTCGAGAATTAATCAGTTTCTTACGTAAATGGGGATAGTTGATAAGTCAACTCAACGTTGAAACAATCCAAGAATATGTATATATCAGATTTGAGAACCCAGTACACGGAACAGATCATCAAATTACTATTAAAAGTTAAGTGTCCCGCAACAATTGCATTGAATTGAAATTGAAATTGAAATTATTGAATTTCACTCAGGCTAACTTTACTCTGTTAGTGTTGAAAAAAAAAACCATGTTGAAATTGTAATATTGAATTTATCAAATCAAGAAATTTGTGATGGAGACATTTCTGTCTATTTTTCAATCCGCGCATAACACGCCTCTACATTTTTTACGACTTTTTTCACCGCGTGGCGAGGGCGTTTACACCGCTCTTGCACCGCTCATTAATTTCCTTTGACATTTTTCACTAAATGTAAAAATCACCACGCCTAATAACGTTCCAAAAACTCAGAAAGAAATGTCACTTGTAATTCAAATTAAAACTATTGAATTTAAATTGTCTGTACCTTGAACATTTGTCCAGTGGTTGTCCAATCATGATAGCACAACCTGGCGCCACAGAACCAGCCACAGAACACGATGAGCAGAAACCCCATACAACCCAGCACAATCAGCATGATGTAACCTACCTTCATACTGCTCCCTGTAACATACATAAACTTATGTATTTCATAAACTTAATGCTCATCCTTTAACGCAACAGCAAGCGTTAAATGTTGTATGTTGGTTTGTTACAGAACGCTGGTCTGGTAGCGTTATATAATAAACCAACATAACGCTGCATTTTGTTGCGTTATGGATGTGCATTAAGTTTATGAAAACGTGTTGATGGTAGCGTTAGGTAATAAACCACTCTTAACACGTTAAAGGATGGGCGTTAAGTTCATGAAAACGCGCTGATGGTAGCATTAGGTAATAAACCACTCTTAACACATTACAAAATGGGTGTTACGTTTGTGAAAACGTGTTGATGGTAGCCTTAGGTAATAAACCACTCTTAATGCATTAAAGGATGAGCGTTAAGTTTATGAAAATGCACTGATAGATAGATAGATAGATAGATAGATAGATAGATAGATAGATAGATACCGTATTGTTCCTAAATAAAGCGTCGGGCGCTAAGACCAATTCTTGGATGAAGGCTTTATCAAAAAATTCCGTAAAATTGGGTATCAAAGCTCGAACAAGATAATTGCAATGATTCTATCCCTGAATAAAGTCATCATGATTACCATATTCAGCTACAAAGCTAGTATTATTTATGACTAATTAAAGCTATGCAGAAACGTTTGTATTAATTTCTTTCGTTTAAGTAAGTTTTATCCAAGAGGTCAACATTTCAACATTTACTTTACTTGGTGAAAAAAATGGGACGCTTTAATTAGAGACGGCGTTTTATTCAGGAACAATACTGTGGACATATTTAGAAATACTAATTTGGACCCTTAAATTGAAATGAATATGTGAAAGGTCTTCATCTGCTTCGACGGATCAGGGGGTGGGACGGCAATAGCTGGGTGTGCAGTAGTAAAATCAGTATCCATCAAAATCAATGCTTAAATCAAACCATCCTTTA
>JBCAUI010255635.1:0-16110 GCA_038406195.1 Haplosyllis anthogorgicola
TGAGATATGTTTTAGAGGTTTGAGGATGTATGTGGCTGTCATATAGGGAATAAATATTAGAGACTTGGAACTTTTGGTTTTATCTTAATCTGGACTGGAGTATACTGGACTTGGTCGTTACACTTGAAACAAACTTTAATGCTGGCTCAAATTAAAATCGAACATTTATCCTATCATTTTTGAAACATGTCTTATTCCACAGGTACTTAGTTATTATTTTCTCTCCCAGAGAAAAAATCGATTGTTTTCAATTCATTTTACCCGGCTGTCTTTCGCTTTCATTATGTTAAATGACATGAAATGATGAGTTTAACACATAGTTCTTCCTTCCACCTTTGCATTCAGCATCACCAGCTGAACATGTCTGTATGCATAACCTACAAATTTTGAAAGCCAATATAATTTTTTCTCAAATATTGAACTCAAATAAAAGTGTTTTATATACGCCGGTATGTAGGCTGAAGTTCCTCCATTTCATGTTTGTCTTGACGGCTTCGTAATTCTTTCGACAAATATTGCCACGTTCCTTCACAATAAACCATTGTAGCCCAACATGTAGGCCTCGTCAGGACACTCGGGACAAATAGAACATATCTCTTTACTCAAAGTATTGACTCTGCCCTTAGTCTGCCGAGCCAAAACTTTTCCTTTACTGCAATGTGATCTCCATAAAGTTAAATTTAAGAGTAAATACACAAAATCTGTCTGTAGTTTGAATGTCCGTCCTGAGAATTGTGTTGTAGTTCGTATTCAATACAACGTGTCATCGGTTAGTTTCGTAGACCAAGAGACATTTCCTTGTGGGAAGTATGATACCTCAAAATTCAAATCAGGAATTTAGAGGGAAAAGTTTGTGTCTTGACGGAAGTGTAATTGGCAATGCTCATGCATGAAAACTTTCATTTGGAGAATAACAGTGTTATAATTCACAATTTTACAAGTCTACGTAATGAAGGAAATTTTGGTGAGTTTGAATTCATTTTAAAATTTGCTATCACTTTCAATATTTACTCTTCATCCAACAACCAGCACAGTAATTTCAGTGTATTTCTAGTTTCCTCTCAAAGAACATTTCTACAGCATGACCAAAGAAAAGAAAAACCCCATCCCACTTTATTTTAAAAAATTAGCGGGAACATTTGTGAACTAATGCTTTACTTCATTAACCCTATTATTTTTTACAGATAAACTGATAGGGGATACCTCACGATCCTTAATCATTTATTTTTTTGTTCAACTTTGTGCGTCAAGAATGTAGAGAATGCATTGCAAACTTCAAATAGAATGCAGTTGAGGGTGCGCTAAGCATTAAAAAAGTGCTTATTTTGAGACCTCAAAAATTTAACAGACAATTTGTCAGTGCACTTGACGGTTGCAGAAACCAGAAAACCTCAAGAAAAACTCAAAGAAGATTCATATAAACTTTGCGTCGTGGGGTGTCATTATCTCATTCAACATATACGTAATTTCTGATATGGTATACTTAAGCATAAAAAGTCAATAGTTTCCAGCAGGGTTTAAAGGCTTAAGCTTGCCTGGATGCCTGCGTGGTACAGATGCACAGTCACCAGGATGTTACGCCATATTACACTGGCTGCTCATGTTTGTCACGTGTCAATGGCCGCCATTGCAGAGGGTACATACCTGTGACAACCCTCCGTTTCGAAGCCCCTTTCATGGTATGTCCTACGCTTGGAACAGACCATAAATCACCAGCACAGACTATACGTGGCTATTTTCCTTCTATCTGACAGTGGGGTTGGGTATGGGTACACAATATAAGAACAAGCCGTCATATGCAACAGTTTCAATGTAAAGTCACATTGTCCTGCTTGAAGCCTTGTGTGACACTGTCATTAATAAAGAAGAAGGGGCTTAACGAAAATTTCACTTTCAGCATTCATAGAATACTATATGGCTCTTCATCATGTGCCCTGAAAACATATTCGTGGCTTTATTACCAAAGCCTATCATCAGCTGATGAATGCTTATTCACAGACATGCTCCACCGACATTTTAGAACTCACATGAGCTGCATGGTGTTGTACAAATACATAGATCATGAACACCACATAGACCTAAAGTCGCATTAAAATCACCCACTATTATTGTCATATAATATTGATATGTATGTGACTGTAAAACGATCCAGACGCAAAGCTGTTGACATTTATTGTTAACATATAGAATAAATAATAAATAAATTGCAATCGATTGATTCTGGGAATTCCGTCTCATCAAAACTAGGACTAAAGCAAATTTTGTGGTTTATAAATACAGTTCTACAGGCTTAGAACATTAGCTCTGTCTAGACTGCTAACCCTATTTTACTTAGAACAATTCGGGAAATTTTCTGTATCATTGATCAACGACGAAATCAATAAGGTTGTAAATCAAGTAGATACTACTTACAATATTGACTAGGATTTACAACATATTGTGTTTATTCTATGAAAATGTCACAGGGGGATTCAAACTGAATGGAAAGGTATGACTAGCCGATTGCTATTGTCGTGATCTGCTTTTTGACAATCAATATATTGCATATTGCTGTTCTTTTCACTGCAGAATGTTCTGTTGAAGATGCAAGCAGAAAGATGTCTTTAATTGTATCAAGAAATTCAATTTCTGCTGCTTCTAAAACAGATCAGTTAGTAAACAAGCAGTGTAAATGACCTTTATGTTACATTTGTTCAAAATATTCATTCAAACACATCTGTAAGCAACATTTGGGTCTGTCATTGGTCTGCCTTATATTCTGTAATTGAAATCAATTACAGATAGCAGATAGTAGTACACCTTAGTTTGAAGATCTTCGATCCACAAACCAATGTCACTGATCAAAATGGGAATCTTAGTTGCTCCGGTTATAGTTGCAAAAACACTGTTCACTGACCCAGACTGATGAATTTTGACATTGTGTATTGGATAGGGTACAAATAAATTGAAATACCTGATGATTACTTGTTACTTTCTTACAAAGGTGTAGCCCGAAGCTACCTGGCTAAATAATGCCCAGTCCTTTCAGCCTTGAGATGATCTGAACAAATTTTAATGTTAGAATAACAAGAAATTGAAACCTTTTCCGAGGTAATGTAAAACCTGGGACAGAATGTATTACACCCATGTACGCCTTATTGAGTCTGCTCAAATGTTAAACTTCTTACTGCACGCCAAGATGCATTTGAATAAATAAGTATTAAATTAGCGTCAAGATTAGAAAACCTCTTGAGTATTCATTAATTAAGCATTGAAAAAAGAGACAAACGAGATTCGGTATCACCGGGGCTTGGGGTGGGGAGGTCTTGGTCCAGCTTGTTGAACTTGACTCTATCTGTCTCATGTGCAGCTTGACTCTAGTCCGCAGGGGTAGGGTGTGAGGCGGGGTCTGGTCCCAGAAAACTGTAATGGCTGCCTGGGACACAACTCAATCCTCTCATCGATACAGAGATCTTCCATGCCCTCTATCGGGCATGAGGCTCAATGATAAATTCATACTAATTCCTGGTATGTTCTACTTTCTGATCACATAAATTTAGACATTTATCTGAAGTCATTCCATCAGCTATTATCGCCGATTCTTGATGCATTTTGTTTTTGGTACAAAATAACGTGGCAAACAAGCCAAACTTTCTAGCTTTTCGCAGAAGCTATGTAAATGAGATCTTTTGAATTAATAATGAACAAGTCATATTTGAAGAAAATCATTAACCGCCATGGGACACATTTAAGTGTCACAGCAAATATGCTCAAATGTTTTGCTATTCTCAAAAATATAATTAACATGTTCACAAAATACAATGTCATCGCTTCGCAAGATTTTAGACTGAGAGAATAAAGAATTCACAATAATCGTGGTGAGTTCAAACATGTCAACTTTTAAAAAGAACACACAAAATGTTTGAATGCTTTGGTTAGAAAAAATGTGCACTTAAACCTCATGCACTGATAAAAATTGTCAGGTTGTTAATAAATGCCCTTAAGCTTTGACCACACTCTGCTGTTCATGGCTGACCTAAACACCACCTTCATGCCAGGAAACCCAGAAAAGTAACTGCGTCTAGACCTTTATTTGCACGTGAAGCCATTAGAATGTGATGAAATTAATGTGTATTAAGTTTCATACCCAGTTTAGACTTTTGTTCATAGCATCAATTTAATTACTAATGATAAACTGGTATTGCATTTCATTATGTTTTAGAAATTTGTATTCATTACAGGCTGAACCAGACACTTGCCATTTTCCCTCATGATCCTGTATATGGAATTAAATTAAAGCTGTGAACTTTGCAACCCAGATTTAACTGGAGGCCAAGGGTTACAGGGTTGCAATATAAAGCACCTTTGTCAGTCTGAAAGGGAAAAAAGTGGAAATAAAATTGTGTGAGGAATGTTAGAACAGCAAAACAAGTTTGAGATGCCTGAAGCATGTCAGTTCTCACCCAACCATGGTTGAAGTCAGATTAGCCACAAGTGCAACACCGTTGCATTTACATGGAAAGAGTTCCAAGTATGAAGAAATGTTGCAGCTACGCAAACTCTCAGGAACGGTTAGGATATGACGTTCAGAATATCCAGATATGGGTATGAATATCTTAAGCAATAAAAATTCAGAAAACCTTCGCTTTATCTGTGGGCGCGATGAAAGTATCTGCATGAATTCATTGTCACAAAATGGTGGATCATAGAGATCTGTAAGTACCCACTTATTTAAACTGGTTATCACATTAACGAGTTAAAAGGTAAGTCATAAGATATGTATCACCTAACGTTAATCAATGGATACGTCACATTTAACTAGAATATTGGAAATTAAAGATTCAACGCTAAAGGAATAATCTTGACACATAGCAATAATGTAACATGTAAAATATTAGTCATACAAGGAAGTTGAATCTGCGCAAAGAAGGCAAAGCGGAGAAACGGGAAAATTTGGATGCCCAAATTATTATTAGTCGAATTATTGTGCTGCTTAATTCAAAAAGAAATGCAATACAGATTAAGAAAAAAATTAAATCATAATCTGAAGTATCCTGCTGCCCAAAAGTGCCATCAACAGTACATTATCAGTTAAACACCCTTCCCTTTCTACTTTATTGTTAATCAATGGGTGTAGATACATGTTTCAATATGCATATCGTTTTAGGATGGAAACGTAGGAGCCAAACAATTTTCTCAGTTGAGTGGGTAAAGGTGTTTATGATAGCAGTGATTTTAGGAAAGTGTTGTAAAGCAGAGAAGGTGTGTTTAAGAGGGGGTGTGGTTACACTTACATGTCACACAAGGCTGTTTTGAATTTTAGTTAGCACGCACACTCTACAAGTGAGAGAGAGAAAAGAGTCTCAGACAATGATGGTAAGTTTTTTTTCAGTTAAGTTTGTGAGACCTCCAATTTGCATTGTTTAATTTATTGAAAAGTCAGTTATAATTAACCATATTGTAGATTGTACTTTTAGTTAAATTTGTACTATAATTACTCTGTTTAAAAAGCTGAACTATTTTATTTAAAAATAGATAAATAAATGGCAGCCATATTTGTCTTAAAGAGTCATGGTTATGCTTCATGTTTAAGATGCACATCAAATTACATGTTTGAAAAGAACAAATTTAAAAACATAATTTTCACTGTCACCATTCTTTTAATTAAATCAGCTGTAGACTAATGGACTTAAGTGAACCAGTTTGGAAAGAAGATTGATTAAAATGGGAATTGGCTCTTAGTCCCCAGAGGAGAAATCTCTTTTTAAGACTAGATTTAAGAGAAAAATTGAAGCTGGAAGCAACACATTTTAAAATCTTTATGCGATTTTAAAAACCATGTTATGCTTCATCGGCTTATTAGATCATGTATTACTTTTCTTGGACACTTTCATGAACTGACGTCCTCATTTTAAGTCGGTTAATGTATTTGTGTAAAAAGTGAGAATTTGACAGAACATTACACTTTAGTTACCATGGATAATCTTGCTCAGAATATCATGTAGCGTAGCTGTTTTTAAAATTAATGACTTTGGGAACAATCAAGAAACTGGAAATAACATGTCATGACAGTCTTTATATTAGCCAATCTTTCCTTAAATTTTCCCCTTCCATTTGTTTTAAAACGAATGTACCAAATTTTAAATTGCATGATTTCATAAATTTATGTAAGCATTATTGTTTCTACACCAATGCAACCTGGATGTTGTTTCGATGATAGCATTTCATTAGTTATATTTCAGGGTCAAAATTGAAAAAATGATTGTCAACCTGTATTGAAGTTTCTTTGGACATATTCATCTTCCGCACAAAAGAGGGTTATCATAAATATCATGCAATTGTTGTGGATAAGAGTAGTCGCAAAATAACTGAAACACAAGTTCAAGATTTGTTGCCTGAAGCTCACTTGCCGCAGAAAACTGAACAACAATTGCAAAGTACATGGATAGCTTTGGTCCCAACGTCTGTAACTTAACCGAACAGCTCACATTACATTCTAGTAACTAACATTAGCTACGATTGTTTCCATTTAGGAAGATTAACGGTCAGCACCGACATACAATTATATAATACCTGGGAAAAGGATAAAGAATGGCTTACGCATCTATGCTTATTAGCCATACCTGGCATTGTATATTTGTTGTTTTTCATGCCTGGATTTATACCTTGATTCCCAGAGATAATTACTGTAATTAACAACTACTAGTCTCAGCAGTACACGGAAGAAATTTGTGCTTTCTACTGGTTTATGTTTCATAATTACGATGACATTTGTGCAGTTTTATTATATATAGAGGTTAAATGGTTGATTGTGCGTGCAATACGAAAAGATAAAATCCACACTAAAATTCAAGTACTTTGAAACCCCCGTAATGCACTTATTACACTGGACTTGATCAGTGTAAATTAATTAAGTACCTTAGTTCCTGACGTCAGTAAGGGAAATAGTTTAGTTAAGTTTTTACAGAATATGCTGCATATACTAAAAGTGAACTAATCCAACAAAATAATATCATATTATAATTGTTCATGCATTTATTAAGATAATGTAACGTAAACGCATTACCTGGGAGTTTTTGTGCTAACCAAGCTTTTAGGCAGCTTTGTGTGCAAATTCCAATGAATATGCAGTTGTGTTTATTTTCTATAGAGATTGGCCATGAAATGGCCTGGATATGGAAGCTGATAGGTGTCATCTTCAGCTGCATTTAACTCATTGAACATATAATTTAATTGCAATTAACAAAACCAATGTGCCATTAAAAGCAGCTTGAGGACACATCGGTTTATTCTTAGCAGTATGGAATTTATTAGAAAATTTTAAATTGGATAGTAGGATTTTCTTGTGACCTATGTCTACATTGTATCTACATTGTAATCATCATCTGATTTAATAATTAAATTTTATCTGTTATCTGAACTTGAAACGATTGACAATGGTAATTATGTTTTGTTTGATGCAATTTGCGAGATCAGCACAGCGTAAGTATAACAGTTTGAATCGTGTATAAAGTATTCGTAAAACCAGTGGTATAATTTCGAGCTACGCCTAGTCAAGCTCTAACTATGCTTAATGTCCTATGATAAGTATTCCCTGCTGTAACTACTAAACTGGGTGAGACTATTTTACGTGGGATGAGATTAAGTCTTGCACTACTGTCTGTTGTAATAGACACGGATGTTTAAATTGAGTAACAAGAGATGAATCGCTAAAGGAATCATGCATGTCATGAAGAAGACAACATAAATTTGTGAAAAGTTATTAAGTATACGGACTGTTTTATTGGCATGTAATTTAGGTTTACATGTTACAAATTAGTATGGCAAGTTATCAAATGTGGCAAAATATAATCATGAAAAATCAAAACGGTTGCCAACTGTAATGGATGCTTCAATAGAAAGCCATTCAAAAGCAAGTATGACAAGTGGCCTCTTTTAGAAATAGGGCTACAAACTTTGTTAATGCGTATAATGACAGTTGTCATGGTTGGCATGTTGCCCTAAAGCTTGCATGTAACTATACATTTGCTATACATAGTCAGACTGGGCCTAGAGTTAGTGTTTCGACCATTTTCTTGCCTTTTGAAGCATATCCTTGCATCTAACCCACACTTTATGAAGTGAAAAAGTTCATCTCATTTTTCTGTCGCTTTTTGAAATGAGAACAGAATGGATCTGTCAGAATGGCTTTGTGCCCTGTGCTCATGTCTGCATACCAATGTCATGGTAGAATGATCTGACCATAGAAATACCTAGCATCTAGACCATGCATAAGGAATATAGTAGATGTATCTTAGCAGCATTCGCTTACTTTAATGCATCCTCTATGCTATATTTACACATTTAAATTGGAGATGTAGGATCTTCTTCAAAGTGGGTGAGTGGGTTAGGACATTAACAAACAGAACAATTTTTCAAGTGGATTTAAAAACCTTCACATCGCATCTTAGATATAAAGTGGCTGTTATGTAATCATGCATTCTCCGTTTTCAAAAGGGTTTGTACTGATTTAGCATACATATTTTTTGATCAAAAGTTTACACGTGTTTCAGATAAAGGTTTACGCCGGATACAAAAATATATTTACGTTTATGTAGAATGCCCATGAATAGAGATCCCCGGACTACTTTACGTTTCATACGTTTCACATTAACCATATTTGTACAGGTATCATGATAACATAACTAAACACCATATATCATATTACCTGTACGCTAATCCGACACATGACAGTCAAAGACATGTTGAATATGAAGTAAGTCCATTGATGCAGCATTATGGGGATTATTCCTACGAATGCCATAATTATGATTCCTTGAATACCTTGCTCGTGGTACCATTTACAAAGTTGCTACAACGCACAACAAACTGCGTTCCTTGTGATAAACATTACGAAAATATTGTCACCAGGGAAATTATTTTAACCAACAAGTAACGCTCTGAGATTACAGAATTACAAGTTCTTAGTCAAGCTACCAAGCGTACATTTTCATCTTGGTTACCTTGAACTGACACAATCTGAGGAATTACAACTTGAATAAACGGATGATATTCTTACATTCTAGACATTGGTAACACAAGCAGGTATCTTTTTTGGCACTTGAGTGTCAGATGAGATCATGTTAAGGTGCTCTCATTTTGAAAGTCAAGTTGCCTATAATGAAGACTAATCTAAGTTCACAAGTTGAGATAGTCTATGTTATCTCTTTCACCGTAACATTACCTTACTGAACCACATTGTACGCTTTCTAGTTTTTTTTCAAGGTACGCGAACCGTGTAGCATATATCATTTTTATAATGGCAATTATAAGCTTCTTTGGGCTATATATTGTCATCAGACACGTCATAAATATTTAAAAGTGAAAGAGCATTTATTGTATAGTTTTACATATCCTGTGAGAGGAATGCTATCAGCTCATGACATATTTGACCAGTATTTCCAATGTCTGTTCTTCGTGTTAACCAACCGTGAAAATGTCACTTACTGAGATACAACTTGGATTTTTAAAGTGTCCAAATACAATGCTTTAATATGATGTGGGCCTGTGGTACTGCCACATGCATGCCAATAGGCAATCCAAGCACGTCCGACAAAGTCAGTCCACAGACATGTTTGTTATTTCAATCACAAAGACATCAACATTTTACTGGGTCATTTTCATATTATTGCAGATAAAACTTTATTGATCCACATCATGAAATGCATATTTTAGAGCTGAACTGTCTGGACTTCTTGCATGAATTGTCATCATATTTAAATGATGCTAAAAGCACTTCATACTGTAAATCTAGGACCGTGTAAAATGGATGGACAAGCATGAGCACGAGCTTTATTACAGCTTATGTGCAACGTTTTCCATCCAGATTTAGCCTTGAAAGGCTTTGATTTGTGATTATAACTAAGGCTTATTATCTATTTGTATCCTAGGTTACTATTCATGCCAAAACTTACTTTGTTGTAGCATAAGCGGAGTCTACCTAACATGGGATAGTTATCAAGAAGCGAAAGTTGGATTGGATCAAGACAAACAAGAGACAATTGATGATTAATGGTAGTCAACGATAGGAGGTTAGAGATAATCTGCAGACAGGGAGGGAGATTCATGGTCTGGTAGGTAACTTACATGTGTCTGTAAAAGGCTTCATGCTCTCAAAGAGACCATAGTGTTTTTATACCTGACAGAGCAGACTACGTAATGCAAGTCTAAATTGGTCTTGGTCTACCTGGAAAAAGCCACTCAATTGCTTGCAATGTTTTATGCAGTTGCTTAGAAAGGCAATATGTTTGATTCTGCATCTCTTGCTACAGTCAGACAAATGATAAATATGGTAGTCTACACATCAGTTTTAGTGACATGGATTACCGAAAGAAAATGTCTCTACAAGTATGTGCATGTACAGGATGCCTGTAAGTTATTCATATTGATGTTATCAGATTGCTGCGAGATTTACAAAACGTACTGTCTTAGGCATTGATGACAATGACAACTATTCTGCACACAACTATTCTATCACAATTATTTAAAGGAACTGTTCAAAGTTCATAAAGTTTAACCGTTTGCTTTTATGACTATTGTGGGAGAGTGGTTCCTATGCGGTACATGGAATACATTTTCCTCAGGCGGAGAATTCAATCTAACATTTCATAGTCGCTATTACAGTTCAGGCATGCAAGACAGCAGCTGAAAATGTATCGAGCACCCTGAAAGGGGTGACTGTATTTCATTGGTTTTCTGGGTCAGAGCCTTTTAAAGATCGACACCGCATCTGATAATAGTTTAGTAAAAGGGTTGGTTTTTGTACTGGTGAACCATCCATTAAGACATGGGGTGAACGTTTAGAATTACTCTCATTTCAGTAGAGGCTTTCAAACTAGCTCTACCACTTTAGAACATTTTCAGGAATTCGAAGCATTACACGAATTTAAGTCTAATAGGAGTAAAAATGCAAAATGCGTTAAAAAGTGGATTTTCATTTGGACTTTTAATGTCAGGAAAGAGTGTTGCTATGTATAAACGCACTTTACTGCTGATTGTCCTGATCGAATACAAGGGCAGTAAATTAGACCAAGATTTGCCTTGCTGTTATCTAGGGCTTCTAAAACCAGCAGTGGAGACCCGTGGCTGCCCAGGATAACAACATGGAAATGTGCGCCCCTAGAAAAGCCACATGCGTCCTGCCGAGCGAGGTTTTGGCCTGGGAATACAGGCCTACGCATTCGTGAGTATTCTAAATGCACATGCAGAGTAAAACTGGAGACAAGTGCAGGAGTATCACATTGCTCCGCGAGTGAATTGACATCACTGTCGCTGCACAAACAGGAAGCACAACTTTTTTGGCGGGAAAATGCCTAGCAATGAGGCAACAGGAATCGTAGAGAAACCATTTGCATATTGGCTCCATGTGGCTGATAGGACACCTTCATTGTGATGACGTAACAAGAAGAGAGAATGGATAGGACCCTCAAGGAGCACGTCCATTAGTAACTGTAATATTCCGTAGGAGACTTTTTCCAGATTACACATCATTTCGATAATTATGCGATTTTGCTCCAGGTTCTGTTACCATTGCTGATTTTGCTACAGTCTATCAGACATCTTTGGTAAATTTACAGCAAGAGATGCGTCATTTACAGAATGTTTTGTCGCAAATTGCACCCCTCTGAGGGCCCTTGTAATGGTTGACGTGCAGTTGCGGATCGCATCAACACATTGCCGCGTGTGTGTCCAGGGACTCCACCTCTCTATCCAGAATGGATTCAAATGATTCGCAAGATTTGTGGATTTACCATAATAAGACATCACGAAGAAGACATTCTCTCAGTTATTTTTGTATTGCAAAGAGAAGAATAGCTAGAAGGTAGTAGTATTATCCTAAACCATTAATATTTAAACTTATTTTTTTTGAACGGAAACACATTTTTCCATTCGTGGAAATGACATTCAACATATGTGGAGTTCACTTGCACACGCAGTTGGCAAAGGGCCAAATTAGGAGAGCACATGCAAGGGAACCTACAACACGGTAAGATCATGAAGCTGCTTATCTTATTTCGTTCCTAAATACAGAGGTCTAAATGCGACTACCGCCCACGCATTGTGATTACGTGTAACAAAATAAAAGAGTTCCATGTTTTATCTGTAGGACATGCAGCTATTAATATATTTCAATTTGCATTATTTGATCAAATGACGAATATCAGTTACGCAGGTGTGTTCCCATATTTTGTTTCTTCACAATATGTAATGCATCACTGCAGATGTAGGGCCGTTTCAAAAGAAAATGTAGTCAAGAAAACAACATCCTATTCAAAGGAAATCTTGTTTAACATTTGCATTTGTACTTTTTAATTCTGTATGAGGGTTAACTCCCTGAGAATTTGACAATGATTTTGTTTCATTTTCTTGACCGGCGATTTTTATAAAATTATTTTAAGCGTTTAAATCAATATTTTAATTCTATTTTGACAAAAATATGTAGCCGTGAATATATTAACCGTACGTGAGTATATATTAATATAAATGTGAATATTTTATTGTAATTTGTTTACAGGTAGGCAGCTGTTAACGACAGGTTATTGTAGACGCATCACTTGGTTGAACTAAGAGCGATAAATAGTTCGATGTTTTATGTTTTCAGCTCATTTACAATTTAACAGGTAATATAGATTATTTATCATGTTAGCTTCGTTTTAAGTTTGTATAATAGTCTAATACTGTAAGATATTGTAACATGAAATTTTTTCTGAAATTTCACTGAAACAAGAATGCCTTCCAATCAAAGGCTGAACCGCCGGCTTCGCAAATAGTCATTAAATGCAAATAGTAACTGTAATACAAATAGTTATTAAAACATGAAAAAATTACAAAAATCTAGAAATTTTACCTTCAAATGACCTTGACCTATATTTTACCTCGACCTTGTATATTGCTCACAAATATTTGAACATAGGATATTGACAGATAACTGTCAAAACATGAACATATTTTATTCCTGTGACCTTGAACTTGACCCAATGACCTTGGTACTCAAACTTGACCTAGATATTTTAAAGATGTACCTCCATTCCAAAAATGAAGTTTCTAGGTCAAGTGGTTCAAAAGTTATAGCCTGGACAGATAGACAGACAGACGGACAGACAGATGGACAGACAGACGGACAGACAGACAGACAGACAGACAGACAGACACGACTAAAAACATTACCTTCCCGCATACGCGGGCGGTAACTAGACAGACTGTTGAAACAAAGGAACACCTTGTGTGGAAAGTTAAGTGTTAATTCAAATGTGATAGGAGAACTAAGAGTATACTTCCTTATTCCTTAACCAAAAAGCATTACATTTTTGGGTCAAGAATTTTTATTTTCTTGTATACTTTGTTTGTTTCGTGTAGGAATTGCAGAAACAGACAAAAAACTAGGAACGAAATCAAAATTGTTTAGACATGCATTCACAGATCTCGTGCAACAAACACATTATGCAAATTGATGTAAACCAGAGAGAAGGGTCTGCAAATTACAAAACTGCCAGAAGCAGAATCCTAGCCTAATATTTAGACTTCCATTAGCGGGTATTAGTTACGTTTATCATCCCTGTTTAATGACGTCGTTATCTGAGACGTTTTGAGTAGTTTCGGTATTTAAAATTTTACTTGTCTGACTTATGAGTATTATTTTGAAATAAAAATCGCCTTACTTATTAATTATTATCAAACCATCGCATCAATTTGATTTGCGTCAAGACATCTTATCTAAAATTTAATATTTAATACATTAGCAACAATTAGTATGTCAAAGTAAAAGAGCATACGGGAAAAGGAGGAGCAACATCGAGTAAAATTCCCCGAATACAAATAGAAAATTGTAAATATTAATCTTTTAGATGAATATACATATGTTATAACGCGTGAAATTATCTAAATATGAAGCTGCACGAATTAATAGAGCCTCGCATCAAGTACAAAAATGGATTTTTTACATACCAGTCATTCCATTGGGTGGCAAGGTGATCATATTGACCAATCACAAGCTGCTGCTGTTATCGACCTATTTAGGGAACACGTTTTTCTGACCAGTGTACTACGCAATTTACTATTTCGGACAATTAGTGACCTGCATGGGGATATGGCGGGTTAACATGGAACATGAATGAGGCAAAGGAATCAGGAGCATGGGGAAACGAATTTTAAATATGGCAGGAACATAGGATGGCCTAAAATGGAAGCTGCTTCTGATTGTACTTCGCCAGATGTCATGTCGATAAACTGAAATTGCAATGCGGAGCAAAACCATACATATCAACAACAAGATCACAATATATCAATTTAGTAGCATCAGTACGTTGACACAATAAGGACACCACAGTGACGTAACAGATACGAGCACAGTTAGTAACTTACTATCAATAGACCCAGGCAGTGAGCATTGGGAATGTAAGAATTTTGATGTAAACAATTTCTGTACAAGGTCAAGTACACAAGATTGGGCATACTGCATACGTATTTTGAGAACTAACGCCAACACGTAATTAGAGAAATACAGGTAGCTATGGAAATGGATTTTCTATTGATATTGGGATGGCATGGTAAATCTCCTATGAGAAAATTGACAACACTTGTTGGCATACGAATGGAGTAGGACAAAGAGACTTTATTCAAAGGACAAAGAAGTATCCGGCTTTGCACATCAGATTGCGATTACTCACTTCGTATCGAGAACTATGAATCATAAGCTGATGTAACATAGGCTGGGGACTTTATCTCCGAGACACTGAGGATTACCAAGGTGTCACATTTAACATGCATTACTCGTATCACAATGGTGCATTATTCGGTTTAATAAATAGATTCGGTGTAAATTTGAATCTTGAGAATCTATCGTGCCAAAGTGAAGCACAAATTAGGATTAAGCTTTCGTCACATCATAAAGTCGTTTTTAATCCATTAGCTGAACAGCGATGACTGCGTCCGAAGTTATTTCGGATGGTTACTGACGTAAACTTTAACCGCTGACGTTCGAATGTCATTAACTTTAATATTGACTCAAACAAAGGGTATATTTATATCTCATGTTACAGTACATGTGATAAATGAAACTGAAACCCATTTTTACGTGTGAAGTTAAATCACCCTATGAAGAAGGATATAATTTTTAAATAATTTACAAAATAAAGAAAAGGAAAACGTTCCCTGAACCAGATGCACGAAGCCATAAAATAAAGGACAATGGACGAATGGAAGTTAATTTATGATGGAAATCGGTTTCGTTTTCAGGACGACAGATGTGGATATTTAACACATTCAATGAGAAGTGGAAACATATTTTAAAGGAAAAGTCAAACAACTGGATCCAGAAATAACAGTCATCATTCTTCAAGATTTGTCCCGTTTGGGGCGGCTCCGATTTTTTCTTTGGTTATCTAGCTGTATGAGTATATAATGTACGTCATAAAGCTAGGTTACCAAAGCTAAAACAAGAGTCCTAGTTCAACAGACTGTTATTTCTATGAAAGGAGATCTTCTGTCAACCATTTGCGAAAGACAAAAATCATCTGCAAATCAAGGATTGCACGAAATCTGATCTGAGAAAATGTACCAGGTAAAATTACTTGCAAACATTCCTCAGAATTATCAACAAATTGTGAAGTGATTTTGCACTGCAAAACTGCGATAGATTTTTCTTTTCTATTCTATTAAATGATTCTATGAATATGAATAATTCTTAGTTTCCAACTGTTCCATCAATCCATTTTCTTATTTTAAATCAAAACTTATCTTAAAGAGAAACTGGCTTCTGAAACTAAGCAATATATGCAGCATATCACGACCACACTCGTCTTGGTCAGTGCCATCACGAGGAACCTCAATCTGTACTTTTGTTTTTTTTCCAGGATAAAGAAAATGTTTCCCTTTTTGTATTATAAAATAGGTGTATTTAATCTCCAATATTTCTTCTTCCACCAAATTATCAGCTGAAGCGTCAGTTTATCTTCGGTTAAATCACGACTTTAATCACGTTGAACCAGTTACTTACTATTTTTAAGTAACTTTTTTATCTATTATTATTATTATTATTATTATTATTATTATTATTATTATTATTATTATTATTATTATTATTATTATTATTAT
>JBCAUI010255746.1:0-16110 GCA_038406195.1 Haplosyllis anthogorgicola
CTGTTGTTCCTACACATTATCTATGTTTTTACAATACCAATATTACTGATTAACTTTCTGATAGCCCTGTTGTCCAGTTCTGTGACTGAAGTCATGGAGAAGAAGCAAGTAATAATTATCATACAGAAACTTTGTGTCGTATCTCAAACTGAGGGTTACATGGACCAATGGGGAATCTGCTTTTGCCCTCTGTGGAAATTCCTACAAAGAAAACATTTCCACATTAAAGAGGTAATATACTATTTGATAAGGATATCTTGTATTTAAACTTAAAAAGCATACCCAATGTTACATGCATATTCCTTTTTGCTATTTAAAATCTTACGTGTAACTCAAAATGTTTTCTGACAAGAAATAATATCTTTATTCTTTTTAAAAAGTGATTGACAAATGAGACAAGAATACAAAGACGTTGCGTGACATAAATGACGTAAACGTCGTTTTCATGTGAATACAACCAAGTTTTTTTTCTTAAATTGTTGCATTACTGTGGATCAACAAACACTCGCTTTGTTACGTTACAGAAGATATTATCATGCCGGCTGATTGTATGTAAACAAATTTAATGAGAGATGGGTCAAATCAGTTCATATGTAGATGTATCACACAAATAATAATCAAAATTAAAGTGTTGTGGACATTTTAAGTAATTGAATACGTTGTAATTACTAGTATTGTTATTGTTTTGAATTCACGTGTCCATAATATTTACAAAACCAAAACAAATGTATGTATTTCCATAAAATTAGATAAAAGCATTGATTATTCACTACCATTTATGTGCAATAAGACAAGTTATTTAAACAAAATGAGTTAAATTTTATTTCTGGGAGAGCCTTTTCAACAAAGTAAATAAACAGGATCCTATCTTGCCGAAACTTGACAAAGCCACTCACGGCGCGGTACTGGCAGGTCCACAAACAGACTCAACTGTAGTAAAATGACGAGCTCCTTTGTGTATCAATAGCACAGTGTGAAATTTGCATTTCAGAAGTCGGCTCATGGTTTTTTTCAGTACACAGAAATCATATCATTTTGAAAACAAAGAGAACAAAGGAGAGAACGAAATAATTTCACGCTGTGCTTTTGCGTGAATGTATAATGTTTTCAGCAGTACACGGAATTTGTATCAGTTTGGGAACAATGTCTCATCAAAAGCACAGCTTGAAATTATTATGTCCTCTATTTTGTTCTAGACGTTTTGAAACTGATACAAATTCCTTGTACTGTCTGTCCACGTGTCTGTTTCCCGAGGGGAAAATATATTTATTTGAATCTGTACAAGCTCAAATTATTCAGACTGCAGATAGATCATGATCATGTGTAGGGCATATTTGAATTTCAAGACCTTCGGTGAAGGTCGAGTTTTGAGGCCTGACTGTCCATTCCTCTGTCTGGTGTATCTGGAAGGTACATGCTACTTAGGTCAAATTTCAAATTAAGTTCAAGGTCATTAAACCTTGACTGTTCTCCCCCAGATAACTTGTAGGACAAATAAATATAGCCCAAGGTCATCCCAAGGTTATTTGGAGATCCAGAGGATGAAATGTCTTTTCGTGGTTCATCGATTTAAAAACAACAGTTTCTCTTTTTTCAGTAAATGACACAGTATGCAGATCATGAAATTATTATAAGTTTGAGGCCCC
The DNA here is from genome assembly GCA_038406195.1 of Haplosyllis anthogorgicola. Classification (NCBI taxonomy): domain Eukaryota; kingdom Metazoa; phylum Annelida; class Polychaeta; order Phyllodocida; family Syllidae; genus Haplosyllis; species Haplosyllis anthogorgicola. The sequence goes on from JBCAUI010255746.1 coordinate 1,647, forward strand.
GCATTAGCTCAGCATGAAATTCAATTGTTGCGGGGTGCTAGATTTTTGATAGATAATTCCATCGGGTCATATAGGTAAACATCCGTCAGTTAATGATCCCGTTTGATGTTACTCTGCAGTCATCGTGAATGTTTATCAAACCATAATGTTAATCATAAAACATCAAAGCAATACTCCGTGACAATCAGTTGTACATAGACTAAATGTACTGCTAATAGTGTTTTTGTTCCATAGAGACCACCAGGATTTGATTGAAACAGGATACCAGAACTTTGCATATAGTTACAATAGATCTAGCGACGCTGAAAGGAAGAGAGACGGCAGAAAACCGACTTCAGGGTGAATGGCAAATGGTAAAAAAAGCTAATGGATAAAGCTAATGTATACATAGTCATAAATACAATGACAGTGAGCAAACAGCTGGCACATTAGAAACCAGGATAATATATTGGAGCTAGATTGTGGCTGACTTCAAATAGAGACAGGTGACAGGGATAACATTTAAATTCACTTGAAACTAAAGGTCACTGGCTGAATAAACAATGTAACTGTCAGAAATTAATAGATAATTTTGAAACATTTAAAGAAAATTGTGTTGCCATGTAATATCAACTTTAATTAATATCATTTAAAGGGCAAATGTATTATCCAATATTTGATCAGTTTACTGATTCACGAAGAAATTAGTTGTATTGAAACAGATTTGGCAATATAAAACATTGCTTTTACAAAGTATTGATATGTACAAAAAACTGCTCTAAGTAAATGGTACATTTATCATGAACAAATAACAAGTTATCTGTGTCCTTGAGCTCAAAGGCTCTGATTAGAGAAATGTCATTTACTAAAAAATATTTGACATCACTCAACCTGAGCTAAGGAGAGACATTAAGGGGTATTTGGGCAATATTGGATGCTGTCTGTATTGACAAACATTGATTGATATATTGGCAACAGTAATTGTTAAAATGCAGCCAAACATTTAATCACCAATGCTCCCACTTATTACTTGACATGGAAAATCAGGGTCTGAAATGTTAAATTCACATGGACCTAAAATCTTATGTAAATGGTTCAAGCCGATGCAAGTCTGGTCAATGTTAAGAAGTGAGAACGTTTGTCTTCTAGGGTCTAGATAGTGGGTCTAACTTACTGGAAATAAATCTTCCTGTCAGCAAAGAAATGAATGGTCTGGTGGCACAGTTCTGGCTTTGAAAGGGAGATGTTCCCCAGTTAAACTACAGGTAAATACATATGTTTATTTTGTTTTACATTATTATTCTATTTGAGAAAAAGTACAACAGGTGACCGCTGCTGTAAATTATTGTTCTCATTAGAAAATTCATTCATATTGTAGGTCCTAATATGGTGTTTAAGATGTTAAATTCTACTGTTCCAAAATTGATAGGATTACCATGCTCTGACAAATCTAAAATCCTTCAGAGAAAAAGTTCATTAAATACTGAAGTATTTCATTTTGCAAAGAACATAGCTTCATGTCTATGATAAGCACACAGTCACCATGATTTCTATCGTTCTGAAACTGAAGAAGCATAAATAGACATTTCATCCCCTGAATTTTAGATCATTATGCGATTACCATTGCCCACCCTGATTTTCATCGTCAGTGCTGCAGCATATTAGCAGCACGTACACAGCTCTCCACCTCACGCAGGTTATCACTCTGTGTGTACACGGAGGTTTTAGACTCAGTGATGATCGGGTTAATGCATCGGATAAGGTAATTTAGTGATATATGGTTGGTGCATTAGGCGAGAGGTTTCTGATCATTTCAGGTTTTAATTCACAAAACTAATCCAAGGTGGGAAAATCTATCAGCTTTGGTATATTGAGTTTCAATGTTTGATAACGCAGTATCACAGGATTTTCTTGAGCGATTGGAATAGATGAGCGAGCGTGGCTTCAGCTAGTCGCCAGGACGGAATCAACTTATATTGTTTACAAATTCAGCGAATTTCATGAGTTGAACCAAAGGATGAAGTTTCAGATCAATAGAATCTCAAGTTGTACATATCAAAACCACGAGATGGATTTGTTTTGTTCTCAATCATTCCCAATTTGACATTCCAGGAGCGATGAGTGGAACTGAACTTTTACATAGGTTCAGAACTAACCGCCATTTATTGTGACTGATTTAAGTCGATGCGTTGCTCGGTACAAACAGGGTAATCAACTTTAGTCGATAGCCGCCGTTTGATGGCTAATTAACTAATTGATTACAGTCTATCGTGATCGAATATACAAATCAGGAGGCAGGTGGTTAACTTAAAGCACTGTTTATTGATCATTAGTCAGTAGAGTATGGATGATTGGATGTATTTGATCCATATTCATAAATATTTCACGTACACGAAGAGTTTGAAGAGAACGTTGTGGTCAAGCAAAGAAAATATCTAACGAGAGTGTCTGACAATATTTGCTCGTTCAATTATTCAGTTGTTGAAAACAGGAGCAGTCTATAAATTTGGTGGCGTTTATGGACTAAAGACTTTACATTGTGCTGTAGGTACGAACAATAACACAGCGTGGGATGCTATTGTTCAAAAATTGGATTGTTCAGATGAGTTCAGATAACGGAGAGGTGTAATCACAAGGATTTTTTCGAAATGCGTCTTTGCTAAAATATTAGGCACATTAGCCTAAATAGGCAAACAATTTTTTACCTTTACTGTTTAGCAAACTAAAATTGGTTACTTAAAAGCCAACATTTTTAGTAACTGACCTATTATTTTACTAATAATTGTATAAAATTTAGGCTAATTTGCCTAATTTTTTAGGCTAAAATGAATGAATGAATTTCGAAAAACCTTTAATAATCACACATCGTGCCATGGAAAACTGAGTCAGATACCAAAGAAGTATGCACTGGCGGGAGTGAATGCTGCTGTGAATAAAAGAGATTCCCACGAAATTGTAAATTCAACTGATAACTGACAAACGCCTTTCTCGAGAACACCGCTTAATTTCTGTCGTTTTGGGACGCTTTGATTTTCTGGGATGATGAAGATATCTAATCTTTATGTTTCATAATTCAGTAGGTATGAAAAATAAGTATTTCATGAAGCGGTAAGCAAGATTTTGTAAAACTCAGTATAAATGGAGTGCCTATGTTTGCAAATTAAAATGATTACTAGGGTTTTACCAAGCTGGTATCTGTATCAGGTGCGCATTGATTGCTTAAACGTACTGAAAACAAGGAATCGAAGATAAACACTTAATATTATAAGCGCAAGGGATGAAAATCAGTTTTGGAACGAAAAAATTTCATGCTATTGTTTTAGGTGCCGCTGACTTCCTGAGATGGACTGAGGACATAAGTGACGGAACAATAGAAATTTCCCGTTACAAGACTGTAACGTTTAATAATGAAATACATCTGAGAACAAATCAACCTCAAACTGGTGTGTTTTTAAACCGTTTAAAGCAACCTTATTGATCCATTGAAATATCTTCTCCTTATTAGGGATAAAAACAATTGTATTTAAATATATAGTAGTTTGAATGGAAATGTTGTCATATATTTGTTGTTCAGAAAATACAGGCAATACGAAAAATCTTTGATAAATTAACTTGAATTAATAATGAGCCCAAATATTTCAGAACCCAATGGCTAAATCAGAAAACAAGGAGAAGATGGACAAGAGGTTGTTGTGTTATGACAAGTACCGAAGCTACTTCGAAGCTCTGAGGAACAATGACGTCATCCAGGTCTCAGAGATGTTGTCCAGGACAACTGATGTGGAGAAGGACGCCATGTTGAATGGAGAGTTTGATTTTGGAGAGGATTCCTTCATTCCTGCAGTAACATTGTCTAAAGTCTCCAGACCTTTGTTTATTGCCACAGTGTTTGCATCATTTGGAGTGGTGGAGTTGTTACTAAAAGAAGGAGCAGATTTATACCAGGAAAATGTTTCAAAAGGAAATATCCTCCATTCCCTGGTAGCAGGAAGCTCGTTTGAGAGTGAACTGCAGAACAGGGCTGTTTTAGTTTACAATAAACTAACAACACTTTTAGATGAATTTCAAATGCAAAAGTTGTTGATGCATGAAAACACAGATGGACTAAGACCTTTAGAACTGGCTGTAAATCTTGGATGCATGTTGATGTATGAAAGTATACAACTAACACCTGGAGTTTATGTGACTAAAACAATAGAAAAGGGAGTGTTCAAGGAGGAATGGATAGATATCACTGAGTATGAAAGTTATGAACCTGGACACAGAAGAGCAAAGTCACCAACATTCATATTGGCATTTTTGGATAAAAAGATTCTTTCAAAGCCCAAGGACAGAGCAGTTTTGGAATCTGATATTGTAACTGCTTGGATGGACAGGAAGATGAGATGCACCAGGTTTGTTTTAGCATTCTGGACATTTGTTAGACTCTTGTATGCATCCTTATTTTTTGTGTACATCACCAAAGGCCAAGGTTATGGTAATTCTCAAGGTCAGGATCAAATTAAAATGGAGGCACCAACCAGTAGTTCAGTTAATGCTTCAAATTATTCTCAGAAAAAGCAAGATTGTCAAGACACATACCTGTACTTTACATCAACACCAGTTGTTGGTCAAGTCATCGTGACTTATCTCATTTGTCATTCAGTCATGAGTGTTGTGACTAGTTTACTTGCTTACAGACATTACAGACTTGACAATGTGCATTTGTACAGGACGAAACTCGGTAGAAAGAAGAAATGCATCATGGACTACTCTTTCTATGTTGTTAACCACATACTGACCAATATCATGTATGTTCTGGGTGGAACTCTTGCCATATTTGACCTAAAGGAAACTCACACTTTGATCAACATACTTGTTATCCTCACATGCATGACTTCTGTTTGGTCTGTCATGTATTTCATTCAGATTTTACCCTCAATTGGACACTTCGCAATAGCTATACAGAGAATGGTGTGGATTCTCTTTCAGTTCATTGTTGTTTTTATTCTTACTTTTCTGCCCTTTCCCCATGCTTTCTATAGACTCTTGCAGGGAGAGGGTGGCTGTCCTAATCCTGAGTTCAGCCCAAGCTTTCCAGTTACTTTCTACAACACCTTTATTGTTCTCCTCAACATGGTTGATTTTACCCATTATGAATCAACATTAAAACCTGGAGACTATGTTGTGTTGCTTTTCCTACATATTATATATGTTTTTATTCTATCAATACTACTGGTTAACTTTCTGATAGCTTTGTTGTCCACCTCTGTTGCTGAGGTGATGGACAACAAGACAATTATCATGACCATCCAGAAGCTTGGTGTCATAACCCAGACAGAGAGATACATGATACAATGTAGCTGTTTGAGGTCGCTATGGAAATACATGCAAAGTAAACACTTTCATATTCAGGACGGAAAATATTACTTGGTACGAATCACTTTCAATTTGAAGTGAAGTATGTTTTGAGGAAGTTCATATTTTCTTCAAACTTGTTTTTGTTGGACCAGGTGTCCATATTTAGGGCCACTGATAATCCCTATTTTGGACTTTGTGTGACCCTTTCCAATAGGGAGCCAGAGTGGTTCTCTCACCTGCACTCTTTCTTCCTTTCATGAGGTTCTCCCATGGGTCACGTTTGGTGCTACACTTGCCTCTTCCACCAGTGGGGGTGTACACTTCACAAGTGAGTATCTCTTTATGAATATTGCTTGTAAGGCGGGCTGTCAGTTTTAGATGCAGGTGAATTTCAACCTAATTCTGGAGGAGAACAACCGCTGTGCTGATGCGTCTATAATGTGGTAGAACAGCATTTTAGTGATATTCTGTCTCATAATGTCAGTTTTGCTAGCCTCATGCCCACTTGTGGGTTGCGTATCCTGTATTGACAGAATTCTCTCATAGACTTCTCCGGGTATGGATAGTGTTGGTTTTTTTTAAAATCTTACTGATGACAACACAGAGTCTATGGAACTTCCGTTTGGTCAGTCGAATTTTCAGCTTTTTTTTTATGTCATTATTTTATAACACTATCGATACCCTGTCTCAGCGGCCATGAGTCACACAGGGTCCTACTCCCGAACCGGATTTGGGAAAACGCATTTCTGGCCATTCCAGATCATTTTAGACACTTTATGGCAAAAAATTCAGTGTATGTTGTGCTGGATTTACATTTTTCTTGGTGTAGTGGAGGGCACGGGGCTGGTTGGACCAAATTTGTTGTAAATAAATTTCAAGTGAAAGAAATGATTCCAGTGAGTTTGGTGTTTTTAAACCCAGAATGTACATAGTTGGATGCCAAACAATAGGGAACCATGCAGCTTTTTTCGAGCCAAACCAGCTGATGAACTTCTATTGTTCTCACATTGAACAAACCTGTGCTGAAGGCTTTATTGTTATTGTGACTTGTTTTACATCAGTACGTCTATTATTGAAAGCTGCTTGCCACTGCAGTGAACGCTGTACCAGTCAATTCAGTTAAATGGCGATGAATATAACGATTGTCATATTGTAATGCCCCTATGATATTTTGTAGAAAAACAAGTGATCCCAATAACGAACAATAGAATCTCTGAAATGTGTTATATGTTAACAGTTGTATGTGAGACAATAAAATTAAAGGAAGAACATGTCAGATAATATTACTTCTCATTACTGTTAAATTGGTTGTAAATGGAAAGTTGGATTTAAAATTTTAATTTAAAATATAATGCTCCACAAAATTGTAGATTAAAAAACCTTCATACCTTCCCAGTACACAGAAATCATTACGTACCTTTATTGGTACCTAGCTTTGTTTTACCCGCTATATTAAGTTCAATTTGCACCTTCACAGAGACGAGACGTGTTCTTGTATTCTTCCATGAATAAATCAATTCAAAGATTTACGACTAGTTACGTAGTCTCGTAGACTTTTTGCATTGTTCTTTGCCATAAATTTGACAGTAATGACATCACAGGCACGGCGTAATTTGTCCCCTGTGTGTTGTAACGATATTGCGTGCATGTTAAACGATCAAAGTTTTTCCGAATTGTTTGTCTAATTAGCCTAATTCGCCAAAATAGGCAAAAAAATGGAGTTAATTAGGCGAGAACATTTGGTTAATTAGACTAATTAGGTAAATTAGCCTAATTACACAAGCAATTTAATTTGGAAAAACCTCCAAAGATATAAACCAGCAGTTTGTTTTGTGCAGGAAAGAAATAAAATTCCGACTTAACTGAAGACGACAAAAAATATACTAGTACAAAACGCTTAGGATACAAACTACACCTTTACATTTTGCTAATTTCTTTACATTGATAAAATTCAACGAATCAGTAGCAAGAGACTCAATGGCACCCAGGTAGCACATTTAATTACACATGTGGAGGTCTGTCCGAGTCACCCTTGTACTGTATTTTGTTTATTTTTCAGACGTTCATTAGATGTCGTCACCTCCTGGTTATATTTCTTAAGATTTGTGTGCAATTATTAAATGACTGTAATGAGTAGAAAATTAACATTCATCTGACCATCCATTTGTCTGTCTGCCTGCCTGCCTGTCTGTCTGTCTGTCTGTCTGTCTGTCTCTCTCTCTCTCTGTCTCTGTCTGTCTGTCTGTCTGTCTCTCTCTCTGTCTCTCTGTCTCTCTTCCTCTCTCTCTCTCTTTTTCTCTCTCTCTCTTTCTCTGTTCTCTCTGACATTTCATAACTCGTTAATTATTCATCTGGAAACGCAACGTCGGACAAATCAACAATGACGCTCACGTCATTCATCATTACGAACAGTACATTGACCCAACGGATTAAACATTCACATTGGTTGGACTTTTGCTGATTAGTCTAATTTGCTAGACGTCTCAATTGATATAATCAATATGTTTTTTTAGTATTGAAACGTGATATTTCATGTTCACATTCACTATATCGTATGTTTCTTTGTGTTGTTGTATCTTGAATAATAGAGAACAAATAGCAAAGATGCAATTTAAATATAAATATTTGTTTTAGTATTGAAAAATACAAGAATAGACATAGAGTTGACAGATATGACCTTTTAATTGGCAAAGAAGAACACGAATTTACAAGAAACACATTGTAAACACTATTGTAAACATCATTAAAAAAAACCTGGAATGTGATTTAAGTCTTTATGGATGGTCATTATGATACAAATATCCTGATAAGCTCTTAAACTTTCTCTCTTACCTTGTGTGGCTGCATGTGTTGTCGTTCTGAAGGCTCATACAACCTATTAAACTTCAGTGTATGCAGGAGAGTGATGTTTTCAGTCGTGTCTGTGTATCTGTCTTTTTTTGTTTGGTGTGGAGGTACATTTTCACAACATCCAGGTCATCTTTGTGTACAAAGGTCATTTGGTCATCAAGTTTAAGGTCACACCAACAACTTTTGTCTGCCAATATGATATGTTCTGAAATTTATGACCAATAGATAAGGTCAAGGTCAAATATAGGCCAAGGTCATGTGAAGGTCAGTTATTTTAAGGTCAAGCCTTTGTTTTTTTCGGCAAATTCTTTCATGCTTTAAGAGATCACTAAATTTCTATAAATTTTATTTCAATAGAGTTTCCAGATCATGAAATTACTGGAAAAAGTTTAAGGCCCTCAACAATTTCAGCTGAGCCAATGCTATGCTACTGGTAAACTTTTGATAAGGGCTCTACGATGATTTCTTGGTCTGAATAACAAATTCATATTCAATTGTTGCTGCATGTTAACAATTTATAGCAATTTGGCGATCTCTGAGTTTGTGGTCTATCGTGACTATTTGCGAGGCAGGCGGTGGGCCCCCGAAAGATGGCATTCTTGTTTTACATATCTGTGCTTCGGTAACGTTACATAAATCAGATGTTATTAACAGTTCCGTCATAGCAGCCGCGGCGAACACGCACAACCGTTTTGGGATCACTGATACTGTCATCGACTTTGGGTTAAGTGGTATTATTAGTTATTCCAACTTCCTGACGATCCACATTAAAACATAAAAGCATAGATTAAGTTTCCAAATTACACAAGTTTTCCAGGAAAATAAATGTAAAATCTTCTTCAGTGTAGCTTGGAATCTGATACTGAAAGTTCTATTTGTGGAGCCTTCAGAATGGACTACGAAAATAAAGAGGATTTAAACAAGGTTTTTCCTAATTGTGTTTCTGTCAGATGTCAGATTTGGTTGACATCATAATTCATACAAGATAGGTCATGTGTTGTTTGTTATTACAATTAAATCATGCATGATAACTAAGAATTGTAACAGTACACAAAAATCGTACCATTTTGGAAACGAAGAGAACAAAGGACAGAACGAAAGAATTTCACGCTGTGCTTTTGATGCGTTATTGTTAAACTTCTGATACGAATTTTATGTACTGTAAACAATTTATTTTGCATTTTTGTTCATTTGTATTGAAATTATTACAGTTATTAGATCTGTCAGATCTGGCAAAAACCGAATTAGGAAAAACCTCGACTGAGTCGACACATGTAATGGAATAGTTTGAGGAAAGTAACATCAAGGGATTCCTACTTCACTCGAACAGATCCAAAGTTGCACAGTAGAAACCCTACCCACAAGTGACCAGCAGTTTGCACTCTTCTGTGATCGTGATTGGTTCCCAGCATATTGTTCCCGGCCTATCCTAGGACATGAAGTAGGTGGTTTCTTTTTGAATTTCAAATTTCATCATTAAACTGAGAAATATTCAATCAGAATGTAAAAGATCACACCGGATTAACCATTAAATTCAATGGGGAGAATTATCATGCAACTGTTTTACAAAATACTGACACAAATTGGAGCCTAGGGAACAATTAAATTTGGAAAATAAAACATTTTTTGTACGAGACAATTTATATTTGGAGAAGCTATTGAGGATACAAAATGGCTGGTAGTAAAGTCATGCATGTGGATGTCAGTGATCGTAAACCATTACTGTATGAAACACATGAACAATACTACGAGGCACTGAAGAATAATGACAGAGACAAAGTGAGCCAAATGCTATCAGAGGCAGATCCTGGGGAGAAGGATGCAATGCTAAACGGAACATTTGACTTTGGAGATGACACTTTCATTCCAAGTGTAAACTTAACCAACATGTCCAGGCCTCTGCTCATTGCTGCAATGCTTGGATCTGTTGATGTTGTGGAATTGCTGTTAGATGAAGGTTCTGACTGTTTTCAGGAGAATAGTGCTAAAAGGAACATTTTTCACTGTGTTGTGTCTGGATGTTCCACAGGACTAGTGTCAGAGGAAAGAGCAGTTGTACTGTACAAGATATTGGTCAGAATTCTGGATGAAACTCAGATGAAGACACTGTTAATGCATGAATGCAAGGATGGACTGAGACCTTTAGAAATGGCTGCAAATCTTGGATGTTTGTTGTTGTATGAGAACATCCAACTTACCCCAGGTGTGTATGTTACCAGGACTGTGAAGAAGGGTGTGTTCAAGGAGGAATGGATAGATATCACAGAGTATGAGACCTATGAACCTGGACACAGAAGGTTAAAGTCACCAATGTTGATTTTTTCCTATCTGGACACAAGCTGGCTTTCTGATACCAAACATGGTGATCTTTTAAAGTGTGATTTGATAAGTCTATGGATGCAGAAAAAGATGAGGAGTATAAGGTCTGTTGTAACATTATGGGCATTTCTCACAATATTTTATGTTGCCATTTTCTTCAATTATATTACAAGAGGACAAGTTAACAATGATATAGAATTGTATGAAAACAATTCTGCAAACAAACTTTTCAATCAAGAAAAATGTGGAAATCAGTATCTGTATTTTAAAGCCAACCCAGTTGTTGGGACTATCATGCTGTCATATTTAATTTTTCATGCTTCATTAAGTATGGCAACAAGTCTTGTGACATATATTAAGCACATAAAGTACAACATTTATTTTTATGAAAAAAACCTGGACAAAAACACACTTAAATTTTTAATTGTGGATTATAGATTTTACAACATGAGTCATTTCACAACCTGTTTGATGAACATAGTTGCTGGAATATTGTTCATATTTGATCATTACAGGACAGAAACCATTAAAGACTGGCTTATAACACTCACATGCATAACATCAGTTTGGTCCATTATTTATTTTGTACAAATCTTACCATTTATTGGGTACTTTGCTATTGCTATACAGAGAATAGCATATGTGCAATTCAAGTTTGTTTTGGTATTCTTCATGATCCTCTTCCCCTATGTCCATGCCTTCTACAGACTGCTACAGGATAGAAATGGATGCCCTAATCCTGAGTTCAGTTCAACTCCTTATGTACAAGTCTACAATACAATACTGATCATGCTGAACATGATAGACCTAAAACAATACAAAACTGACATCAAGGAAGGTGACTTCAATGTGCTGTTGTTCCTACACATTATCTATGTTTTTACAATACCAATATTACTGATTAACTTTCTGATAGCCCTGTTGTCCAGCTCTGTAGCTGAAGTCATGGAGAAGAAGCAAGTAATAATGATTATACAGAAACTTTGTGTCATATCTCAAACTGAGGGTTACATGGACCAATGGGGAATCTGCTTTCGACCTCTGTGGAAATTCCTACAAAGAAAACATTTCCACATTAAAGAGGGAAGATACTATTTGATAAGAATATCTTATATTTAACCTAAAAAAGCATACCCAATGTTACATGCATATTCCTTTTTGCTGTTTAAAATATGATGTGTGACTCAAGATGTTTACTGATAAAATATCTCAAGAAAGAGTTACCCCTGGTGAATAATAAGTTATCATATTTTTATCCTTTTTCAAAAGTGCTTGAATAAAGAATGACAATATGGACACAACCAAAAGTTATGCGTTTCTTATACTGTTGTATTTCCGAGAGAGCCTGTTCAATAAAAGGAATAAATAACATAATATCTTGTCGAAACTTGACAAAGCCACTCATGGCGTGATACTGGCAGGTCCGTAAACAGGGTGTATGATGTCAACCACGAAATGACGCAACAGTCTTAAGCAAATTAAATACCATTGACACAATGTTAAACTTTTGGACCAATTCATATTAAAATAAAGTAATTATTCTGAAGATGAGGATGAGAATACAGGCAAAATTATTTATTTTATGTATTCTCGTTTTCACTTTATAGAAATAAGCAGAGATGCAAGGGATATTTGGTAAATAAGTTCCCATTTGCAGCAGTGCAAATAAGATGACATTTTTTTGCCGTTTTTAACATTGTGTCATATGGGTGGTATATCGGACTAGTGCATGATACGTCCACTTTACAACTTCAAGGTCATTAAAGTTTTGCCTGTTCTCCCCCGATGACTTGTAGGACAAATAAATATAGCCCAAGGTCATCCTAAGGTAATTTGGAGATCCAGCGAATGAAATGTCTTTTGTGGTTCATTATTTTAAAAACAATAGTTCCTTTTGTTTAAATACGATTGCTTTTTACAAAATACAATCAATTTAAGAATTTCTATTGTTCTATTTGTGATTTCTACTACAAAGCGAGCACTGGAATAAAATACTTTTCGTAGGCTGAAAACGTCGTCATTTTTTTTTGGTAGTTTTATAAAGAAGCCTGCGTTACATAGCCTTATAAATAAATCAGGTCAAAAAATCACCGTAGATGCCTTATTAAAAGTTTCGAGGCGAAAATTCATGGAGTTCAGAGACATCTTTCTGCATTTAGGAAGATTGGAACACCAGTTTTAGGTGTAATTATTTCTATTTGATAAATTTGGTGAAAATGTATACATTTCCTTATAAAAAATAAATAAAGCACTATTTCTGGTGTTTGAAATATAAAAAAGAATTCAATAAATTAATTAATTACAATATCATAAAACAACATTTTTAACTTCTAAAATAAATACACATGTTATTTAACATCATGGTCAAGGCTGTTCTTTCATAAATTTGTTTTTGGATTTTTAAAAAGTATTCCCGCCGAAAAGTATTCCTGAAATACATTTACAGCAATAGTTCACAGATTAATATTTCCCGGCACCAAACTTTTTCTAATGATTTCTTGATCTGAAACAGGATTTCATGAGTCGTTTTCTGAGCATTGTTCCCTTCAAAATTAACTCATGACACAAATGGATTAAGGGTATAATAGATTACCTGAATTGTTTTGTTGTCTTGCCAATACAATGCAGTATATCGAGTCCAACGCTTATCATATTGATCCCTACAAAACTGCGCTTTTATCTATTGGCATAGCACAACAGAAACATAGAACATATGTTCATTTGATTGTTTTGTCTTTAAAATCCTGTGCACGTTAGATGTGACATAAATCATTCTTAATGATTTGGTGAATAAGGTGTCCTTTATAATGCAGTAAAATATTAATGTATGACAGTGGGGCATCATCATACAGTTGCCAAATTATGCAGTTACCAAATGCACTGACATTAATGGCGGAGCTTTACATTAATATATTTGTAGGTTAATTTCTCCTGTAGAAAACATGCGAAATTTATTCCTGTCGCAGAGCGAAACTATGAAATTTTTACTTTGACAAATTTCCTTTACAATTTTTTCTAGATATTTGTACTAATTAATATTTAATGTATTTACATGGGCAGTAAACATTTTAAAATTAGGATTGATAAGAATTTCTTTTTAATATTTTTATTGATTGTGTGGTAAGTAGCTAAGCCTAGGTTGCATGTTACTGGCTGTCTAGCCTGCTACGTATTGCTTAGTAGGTGGTCATCACTTCCGTAAATACAACCATGTGCTTGTGGCCCACGTTTAAAATGGTACACGATCATGTTCACTTACATTTATGCATTTTTTATGATCTGTTGTGATGGAAGTAATAGCCAATTGTGATTTTGTAGTGTGATTAGTTGAACTCCGTATTATGTCAGCATTTGAGCCACCGCCTTTCAATGTGTGGCCCTGTGGCCTAATGGATAAGGCGTCTGACTTCGGATCAGAAGATTGCGAGTTCGAGTCTCGTCGGGGTCGTATGTTTTTATTTGAATTAAAAAAAAAAAAATCCAGAATTTAGACACACAATGACATACATACACTTAATTAAAAAGCATTATCTTTCACCAGTAGTTCAGCTTTACCACGCTTTTACATCGCAACTGTACAGAATCTGCATGTTCGGGTGCCCTCTGTCTGAATTTTTGGCTCATCTGGCATCTACATGCCAGTGTAGTATTTCTTGTTGTGTGATTAGATACAAACTAATTCTGTTAAATGTATAACTTTATTTGGCATGCATGACGGCATGCTCGGTCCCAACAACAGAGGTCACCCCACACCTGGGGTTACAACGATGGGGGAGAGGAATCATTACGAACCAGAATACACACAGAACGATATCTGTTACAGCCAGAGCCCGTAGAATCACGATTGGTCCGTCGTCTGTCGACCGTCATTGTGGTGGTGTCTTTGGACACTTGCCCTGAGCACACTATTGATCATAGAGGGTTCATATTTTACACATATACCATTGGCGGATCTAGGGGGGGCGCCGCCGGTGCG
>JBCAUI010255857.1:0-16108 GCA_038406195.1 Haplosyllis anthogorgicola
TTTTTACCCGATTTTAGTGCAAAAATCCCCAAAAACTGCATGAAAATGAAGAAATTTTGGCCCGTGGGGGGGGGGGCGCCTCCCGCGCCCCCTAGATCTGCCAATGAGACTGTAGCTTCAAAGCTGTTAGTCATAGCACCTTGAAAGAGGTACCAAAATGTCCATCTTGACTGTGCACTTCTAATGGTGGTTATTTCATGTCAAAAGATACATTGCTAAAATATAAGCTATGTCCTGAAACAGGCCTGAAAATCACTACCAATTATGAGATGGTGTGGTGTGAGGCTAATACCCAAGAAAAGTGTAAATCGTTCAAAACTGGAGAGAAACATGGATTTTTAACTTATTTTAATTTAATTTAAAAATATATATGTGATGTGCTGGGGTCCCTACCTCATTTTTCTGCTTCATTTTTGGTCTCTTGGTGATGCTCGGCTGTCGCTGCTGAGTGGCAATACTCCCTGAGCGTCGCTGTCTTGGCGACGGCTGGGCTGTGCTTGGTCATAATAATCTATTTATAGCATCCCTGCCTGGTTACCACATGTGTGCATGTGTGGGGGACATGTTCAACATGATGTCATTCAAATGACACTACGTCAACATGATGATGTCACCGTGGGGTGACATCATCATGCCACCCCTTTAAAACAGCATGGCATGTGCTGCCTTTGCCTGTTTAGAATCACTAGGAGAAGGACTGCCAGCACATCCCTATTCCCTGAGCAGCTGCTCCCTTGGTGGCATTCAATCGTTACCCTTTGTCTTAGTTCCTTTATTTCACTGTGCGGCAGCCATAGCTTCTGCTCCTTTAGCATTATTAACTTATTCAGTTGTGAGCAATAACCATGCTGACAGTGGTGGTATGCCCTAAAGTAGGACACTAGAGCGGGATTGCTCCATTCGCCATAGCCAGTAGTGGCTGGAGAGAGTAGTCAGACTCAGTGCTCACATTATTAGTGGTACGCAGTGAGTGTATGGCGTACCAGTGTCAGCACACTCAGGGTCAGCAGGGAAGGGGTTGTGCTGACCCTGAGTCAGTGCAACCCCACCTCCCCCACCCTCCTCACCTGACTAGTGTCAGTACGACCCCCTGAGTCAGCATGACCCCCTTGTATATGACTCGTATTGATGCCTTCCAATATGATGCCTGCAATTCCACTGCTTTAAATGATAAAAATATTGTTATTATCATTAGTGACACCATAAAAATAAAGATTATTAATGTAAAAATTCTATTTTTTGTTTTCAATTTATAATAACTCCCTTTGAACTGAATATTATGTATTTATTTATGGAATAAATGTTTAAACAAATAAAACAGTTACTTACTGTTTTTGCACCACTTGACACCTCATAATTGATGCCTGCAACTACTTGACACCCCTTCGACTTGATGCCTGCAACTTACATAGCATTCCTATACTTGACACCTGAAATAAAAAATCATACATTGTAACTACTTGGCACTGTATAAGCAGTTGGTGGGAATTAGGATGTTAGGCAGCATGGAGATGGAAGACAAGATGGAGACAGTTAACAGTGGTAATGATGCCATTAATAGTGACACCAGTAATGCTGATGCCAGTAATTCAACACCCATATCATCATCAGCAAGTTCTTGTTCATCTTCACCTCCCAGTTCATTAAGCAAGGGATTTGATTTTGCAGTAGTATCCAATGAAACTCTCCTAGATTTTCAAATTGAACACCAACATATAATCAATTGGTTCAAATCCAACAAAAACAAGAGTGTGGCCTCCAGGATGCAGTAAATCTGTCTTCCGTAAGAGAACAAAGTTCTATGAGTATGACAAACTCACTGACACCCTGTTTTGATGTGATAACAAGGAAGATGAAGGTGAGTAAGTGATGCCATATAGTTCTGTGATGCCAGAAAGTTTTAGTCGAGTAGTGATGCCAGCAACAGTTGACACCATGTATGAGTATTTTATGATGCTACCTATTGTTATTCTAAATACCATCTTGATGCCATTCATTATTGACGCTGTATATTGATGATGCTGTATACTCTCCCTCTTTCAGTTCAATTCATGAGAGTTGTTCTTGACCCAGACAAGCAAAGGCAAATCATGAGGAGCATACACAAGGGAAAAGGTGACCAGATGCATACAAAGGCTATGGCAGGACACCATGGGAGAGATAAAATGGCCTCTTCAATCACGTCATGCTGGTATTTTCCCAAAATCTATAGAAGGGTAGGAAGCATGATTAAATATTGCCATGTTTGCCAGACTAGGAACACTAGCCGATTGCATAAAGTTGGAGTTGTACTTCATCCCATTCCTGTGCCTAATCAGTGCTGGACACAGATCAGTATGGACTTGATAGGCCCCTTGCCATCAAGGTCTAACGGTATGAAATATGTGGTTACAGCCATGGATTACACTACCAAGTTCATAGAGGCAGAACCAATACCCAACAAAACAGCCTATCATGTTATTCACGTAATGATGAAACTTCTGTGTCGATATGGGGCAACAAAGATCAATATAACTGACCAGGGTACTGAGTTAAACAATGAAATCCATGAAAAATTTTATCGCCTCACAAATACAGCCCACAGAGTAACTGCGGCATATCACCCTCAGACCAATGGGTGTGTAGAGAGGTCCAATTGCACCATCAAAGATGGGTGCAAGTGCAATGATGCATGACATTGTCTGCTTTGGAGACCAGTCTGCCAAGGCAGAGAAGTCATGTCACCTAATTACCAGCCTTCAAAGCCTAAGGCTGGTGTGCAGATGTGTAATTTGTTACCGACAAATGGGCTACCAACATTTGCCAGGTAACACACTCCCCCTCTAGAGAGAAATCTGTCCTCAGATTTTTGCTTCAAATTGTGACTGAGGCAAGATTCCCTAAGAGAGATCTTGGTGGAACCTCCATGTGTAGCCAATAGAAATACATACAATGCAAATTGGGTGCAAGTGCAATGATGCATGACATTGTCTGCTTTGGAGACCAGTCTGCCAAGGCAGAGAAGTCATGACACCTAATACCAGCCTTCAAAGCCTAAGGCTGGTGTGCAGGTGTGTAATTTGTTACCGACAAATGGGCTACCAACATTTGCCAGGTAACATTAAATGTTTCCTCTTTTGGTCAGATTACAGTGCTTGATTCTCATCGTCACAAACGCAATAAATTAAGCCACTACTTATTCTGAATAAGATTCTTTTGCATCGCAGCAGACTAACTTATGACAATAAAGGAACCATTACTGAGCATTCCGTTCAAGTGAACTACAACAGTTGGATATCAGTTACTAATATTATTAAGAAGTACTTTAACCTCGCTGCTGTAATTCCTGACCACTTGGAATACCAGAACTTGATTTGATCTGTCGACCACAATCTCTGATTATTGCCACAATCTCCGATGCGTCAGCGAAAAACTGTAACTGACCAGTGGGTTGCTGCTTTCATTAAACTTTCTGCTATTACTTTTCGTAAGCTTCATGGAAATGAAGCTAGCCATTATCCTGTAGCTTACATTGTAATGTACATGTTTCTTTAGTATCAGCAAAGAAATAATTCACTTCACTCACCTCTACGTGTTTGTAAGTTCTCAACTGCATTCGGGGCTAATCCTTTCAAAGTCATTGCAGACATTCCCTAATTTGTCATATCTCCTGCATGAAATCACAGGCATTT
Organism: Haplosyllis anthogorgicola; assembly: GCA_038406195.1. NCBI lineage: Eukaryota > Metazoa > Annelida > Polychaeta > Phyllodocida > Syllidae > Haplosyllis > Haplosyllis anthogorgicola. Next base: position 3,672 of record JBCAUI010255857.1, read on the forward strand.
TCTTTCATTTGGGCTCATTTATGTTTGTTTTATCTTTGCAGATGATGGCAGTGTATGATCTGATGAAGTATGCTACTGTACTCCTGACGGTTTTGGTATGCAGCTGTGCGGCAGAAGAAGAGTTAAATGTAGATAATGTAAATACAGATAATCACATAGACAAAAGATCAGCAGAACACTTCTGGAAAAGAGATACAGAAAAAAGTTTAGAATCCTTTTGGAAAAGGGCAGCAGATCAAGCATATCCAGAGCAAGAGTACATGAACTCTGCTGAAGAGGCAGAAAAGCGCAGGGTCCAATTCCTTGGAAAGCGTAGGGTCCAGTTTCTAGGAAAGAGAGACGGCGAATTTGATGCAGATGACTATTTCACAGACGAACAGCTAAACGACATGGACAAGAGAGCTCGCCAGGCATTCCTCGGAAAGCGTGCACGTCAAGCCTTTCTTGGCAAGAGAGCAAGACAAGCGTTCCTGGGCAAAAGAGCTCGTCAAGCATTCCTCGGCAAGAGAGCAGATGTCATGAGCCAAGACGATGTCGAAGCCTACCTTGATGAACTTAATGAATATAGTGATCCTGACCTAGACAAAAGGGCCCGTCAGGCTTTCTTGGGTAAACGTGCTCGCCAGGCTTTCTTGGGTAAGAGGGCAGAGTATGAGAACGCCGTTTACAAGATGCCCTACGGATACAAGGGGTACTCCTACTTAGGCAAACGTCCCCGACTTGCATTTCTCGGAAAGAGATCTTACGACGACCTAGAAGAATCAGAAGACAAAAGGGCCCGTCAAGCTTTCTTGGGCAAAAGATCTGCAGACGAACAGCCAGAAACTTCGGAATAGATTAAGAAACGCGCAACATTTTCGGCAGGATTTAATCGGCAAATAAAATCTGTGATCATATTTCAGATATAACCGGAATTAAATATAACAATGCTAGTGGTATAAAACAAAAGAGATTTACTGTCACTAAACTTTCGTACTGTATACAAATATATATAATAATCGACTTCAATTTGATAATATAGTGTGTAAATAAGCAAATTCTATTAGGTATTACTAAACTATGGCCAAATAAAATACAAAAAGGATTCTTCAAACTCTCCCTGGTAGATACGAATTATATTTGATATAAAGGTTGTAAATAAAATAATAATCTATAGATCTCATAAAGAGGTTTTATATTTTAATTTCCTTACACAATATCAGTGAATCTATGTACATTTCGTGATATGTTTAAATCCAAAGAGATAACACCGTACTTATTTTTTGTCTGCTTTCTTGTATATGTACAATGAATCCTCTTTTGTTTTTAAATTATTTGTATAGAATTCAGAGATAAATTAGACATTTGTATTTTGTGTGCATTTTTCATTGGCAGGTAAAACTGGAGTGCGTAAATTAAAAGACGAAATGCGAATATCAGGTTTAGGTCTAGAACCTAAGGAACAACTTAGGGAAAAAACGGAAAGACGTAACATGCATATCATACGAACGATCCCCCGCAATAAATCATTTGTACAGTGTTGTATGGCTCACCCATCCAACTGAGTGGGATGTAGTGTCAAAATGTCCATTGCGAAAGGAGAAGATAACATAAAGAAAGAGGCTATTCCAGAACAAACTGACCCAAAACGAAATCAAAACTTGTTGAGGGAAAGGCATGACAAAAACTTACACGCGTTTAACCAGCAATGTAATTCTTTTGTTGTGGAAAGGCCCCCTAACTATGCTGCATTTCCAGTGACACAAACATAAAGAAGTTGTAGCAATATTTCTCTGTGATTCCGTCAGTGCCTGCGGGCACACTCTAATGTAATGTGTTGATTGAAATTGAATACGTTACACCACAAATTACACAAGCTTCAGATACAAGAGATACAGACTCGCTTTAGTTTCTGTAATGAACGCCTTTTGCGTATTTAGAAGATCTGAGGTGTAACAAGATTGAAAAATTACAGAAAGCGTCGTCAGAGAAATAATGAACCAAGACTTTCAGTGCTACTATGTTAATTAAATTAGGCGGTTTATTTGGCATAAAAGGAAAAATTTCAGTCTCTGTGGAACCAAGATTGACAAATATTTGATGTCACTAGCCTGGAGCCTAAATGGTATTGGATTACTATATCCCTTAATCTGATGCATATCTTATATCCCCTGAAGGCCCTAAATATAATGTATTGCAAGTGGCAACAAAGATATCAGAAAAATAATACTTCATAGTTGTCGCTTAGTTTCAAACATTCACATTTTATGAAAGTACAAATGGGGCACAAAATTGTTAAAAACATTCTTCATGAAACAAACAAATTGTACGTGTATAACTGTACATTAGTCTTCTTGTAAATAAGATTACCCGCCATAAATGTTTGTGAACATGCATTTTGTTGTTTTTACGTTATTGTTTTAGAAGAAATCATTTGACTGTAACCAGTGCAAAATATATAATTGAGAAATAAATGATTGATATTTTTGATTAACTTGTTACAGTTCCATGTGAAGCTCGAAATGTTCCAATTTTAGTGTTTCAATAACATACAGACACATAAAATGGACAAGAAGTTTGCCTTGATTGGGACATATTTTTTCTCATTTTATGTGATCCTTCTGCACAGTAACCCGATGAAAAAAAATTAAAATCAAAGACTGAAGTCAAACATATGTATACATTACCAAATAGATCAAGATCAAAGCGAAACTAAAAGCAGTTCTGCGTGTTGTGGTTTGCTGAGCTTTTTTTTTAAATGCAGCAACAGTGTAACGTTATTTATAAATTAGATTCACAACAGTGGTCAAGTTAACATACATGTTGTCATTTCGTTTGCAGAAATGATATTCAAAATGATTGATACCGAGAACTATTTCCGCGTTTTACCATCTTTTCATAAAACCACACACAGCACTAATCAAAAGGATCATTCAAGTCCAAAAAGGAAATAACTCAGTAATTGTGCTTGCAATGAATATTAAATGTCACACCCTGAAATTAAAACTAACAAGTGTGAAAATGATATAAATGACAGAAAGTTAGCAGCGCTATTCGTTTCAAATATCAAGAAATGTCTTTGCGCGATAAGACTTGAAACTGGCTCAACCGACAGTGATGTGCGACGGAATAGAGAAATACGGATCATGAACGTAAATCAATGGCTCAGTATGAACAATAAGAAAACCATGCTAATTAGTAATCTCTCGTTCAGAACACTGATACATGCACACAAACTTTGGTCTTCCCGTTTTGTAGCAATCAATGGCATAACAAGAGGAAGCCCATCATTGCATGGGGTGGCTTACAGCCAGGGGATAACATTTAAGTGATTTGCACAGTACTTACGTATCATGAATTAAAGTACAGTTCATCATCTAAAATTATTCTACGCTATCATGTCCTTGATTGAAGAGCTCCTTGTATACTCATGTAAATAAAAAGTTTCAGATTTGCGGACTAATACGAATTGTGAACGACCAGAAAACACAACAAAAATAGTGTAAATATTGCAAAATATAGTATAAACTTACGTAAATTAAACTGACTAAAGATCTCATAGCTTCTGGCCTCACACATTTTGAACCGAATTTATCTATTCATCTTTGAGGAGTAGTCTTTAGAATTCTCACCCTCAAGACACACTGTCATTTTCTTATTACTATTTATGGACTGTTCTCGGACCTGTAAAGCTCATTGACCTTCCATTGACTTCCTATGTGCTTCATAATAAGATGAATGCCTTGACACTTGATATTAAGCCCTATTCGTAAAGATGACGCACCGCCCTTAAGAAGAATTTGAAACCATTCTGTAATTTACGGGAAAATATACCATTTATCGTTGTCCACATGCGGGAAGAGAAACGAAAATCACTCATCTTGCATAAAAATGTCACGTATTCCGCGTAACCGGAACAGGTTTCGGATCAAGCTAGTCAGCCTACTCGCGTATTGTGCAGGCCCGAAGTGTCTCTGGCTTCCAAAGAGGTAGTGACTCTTGTCTATACATATTCAGGGATATCACACAGGTATTTGGTCGAGGTGTCCCCCTAACTAAAGTAGTATAACATGACGAGTCAAGTCAAACATCCAACAACGGGTATAGAACTATTGATATCACATGAAAGACCACAAGGCAATAGATTTCATTGGAAACATACTACGCAGAGTGACCGTACCCCAGAAGAGTAGTGACAATATGCAGCAGCACAGTATGCAGAACATACTGTGGAAAGCAGAAACCTAGAAAATGTGGTCTTGGCTCTAGCTCGGTTCACAAGCAAAAGTCCCACTTAACACATGATGTGCCTGTTTTATACCATTTGGCAATGATGTAGCCATGCGTGAGATGTGACATCATAGAACGTGGAACTTTGTAGTGATGTCACTTTGCACGTATGAACGATAGTCATTACCAAGTAGAGTCCAAAATAGCCTAAAGCCACCGCAGACAGCATCCGCGCTCCTTGGTCCGTGAAACTCCGCGGACCCCCAAAATCTCGAATTTCGAAGCCACGTTACCCCGGTTCCTCGGTACCGCCACATATATTTAAAACATAAATATCTTGAATTGTGTTTTCATCAAATGAGCTACATGATCCTTGATGGTCCATCTACAAAGTAGGGATCCATTTTCCATGGTTTCCTGTCTCACAGAAGAAAAAATATATAATGTTACACTGATTTAACACAAATAAATGACTATGGGATGTTTGGTGCGTTGGAAAATTTTTGTAGTCATCAGCCTAATCATCAGTGCAGCTTGCCCATCTGTTCATAGAGCAGGCTCTCCATCTACTATGAAAAATTCATTTAGGATGTGAAGAAGTTAACATGTGCAATTATTCCTTACAATCAAAAACAAGCAAGATTGACCTGCTAAACTAAACTCGTCATTAACGCTACTGAATCAAACATCTTTACTCCTTGGTGTTTCAGCTTGAACTGAGTTCATGTGTCTGTAGTAACTACTGTGAGTTCTTACCGAAACTGAAACTGCAGGTGCAGGTGCGGCTGCATGGTGCACGGTGCGTGGTGCATACGGATGCGGCATTGCAAGGGCTGTTCCAGCAATATTCCCAAATTCTACACTTTAACTGAATGGCCTTTCGAGGAAACGTTTATGTAATTTCCAAAACGAATAAACAACATAATGAGCGAACACACATGACGAGTCCAAATTAGGTATCATAAGCTTAAGGGTAATTTAGCTGTCTGGATAGCTGAAATTAATCCAACATCCGGATAGCTGACCCTACTCTTTATTTGTTCTTTGATATAACTACAAATTTGTTTCAGCATATTTGAATTTCAAATGTAAATATTGCATATCAGATACTAGGTGCTATCTTGTGTTAATCCCCTTGTATAATGCTGTTGTCCATCAACACATAGCAGTTATTTACTTTACAGATAGCAAATTTACTTAATTAATTACATTTGATTTAAACGTGCTGAACATTTGAAAATTTTCAGGTTTCCAGATAAGAATACAAACATCTGGACAGTTGATTCAGGATAAATAAGCTGGATATCAAGAGTAGCTGATAACTCGGGTGCAACGTCTAGTCCAAACCAAACACATCCTCAATTCAGAAAAATAGATACATTGGCAACATTATCAGAAAAGGTTAAATCGACATGGGGATTACAAAGTCATTTGCTGTGCTGCTTGGAAACCTTTCTGTGTGATTTTGCTATGTATTGCCAGACGCGTATATAAAGCAAACCTTGAATGTCAAATTAAATCTAATTTCCTTCCTGCAAACAAGTGTAAATGTGTGCTGTTTATCATATTATCACCAATCATATTGTCCATTAACTCTACTTATGTCATTTCTCGTTAGGTTTGCTTCAACATGTTTCCAGTTCTGTAGTGTGCCTTCTATCTCAACTGTTTAGAAAGACGCCAACAATATGCTCTTCGCCGCTTCACCTCCATGAAGAGACTCATAGAAATTAGGTAATATTAAAGATTATATTTTTGGGCGGGTGACGGGAAAGAAAGGTCTCTGTGGCATAATGGTGAATACATGGAACCCTTCAGCTGAGACATAAGAAGCCACCTAACTGGATTTAAAATGACACCTCAGAAGCTACCTAATGGGTTTTTGTCCAAAAGCCAACTTGCAGCAGCTAGTCGAAGGTAGGGGTGCAAGGAGGTATTGTCTCTATAATCATTAACGTATTATAATTCAAATTGCAACAGACTCTTTCTTTCATTGGAAAATGTTCCCTTCAGTGATTTGTTAATTAGCCCAGTCAAGGGTCCCTGACAAAAGACACTGAAAAAAATCTTCAAGAAATTATCTGAAATCCTTTTATCTTTGGGGTTTGGTCCCACCTGAATTTTGCCTGACAGGAGCATCCCAGTTTCGGTCTCACCAGCCAATCCACATCAGGCACAAAAGGGGAAGGGGTTAGGCTTTATCAAAATAAAGTTTGTACTATCACGAATTACACACAGATTTGAAGGCATATTCTGAGACGTTGCCGAGGTAAGCTTGGTTTCCAGCAACAGGGTGTGAACCCCATACGTACGAATTTACGAAAGAGGCTTTCTTTTTTTACTTCAGATTGGATTTACCTTTTATTGGTCATTGGGAGGCTGGAATTGTACCCGGATGTAGCAGGCCTAACAGGGAACCGGTGCACCTGCAGCACTCGTCTCAGAGAAGAGACAACAATGATTGAATCTAAAATTAAAACAAAAAGAAGAGTGGGACATGTAAGTGTAGAATTTAGAAACCTTCATACAATGTGAACTCATAGACCCACTTCGTTAAGAAATATAATAAAATCTGTAAGCCATGTATTTTTTGCAACCAAAAAATATGAAACCTTGCATTGTGCATTGCGCTATTATGATGTGGGAAACGAGAGGACTTTGAATAAATAATAACTTCGAAATGTCAACTGCAGTAATCCAGAAACTTCTATGACCGTGAGGTGTTGAAATTTGTCCTTTGAGAAAGAAGTGATTCCTTCTCATATCATCAGAAAGTTTATGTGAAATATTCCTTCTGAAGCAACACGATTCTTTTTATGAACAACGTGAATAGTGCTCTTCTTAGAATAACGTCAACAATACTTAATACACAGCTGTTGAAGAATCCACATTAACATTCATTCTAATATCAGAAGACCCTAAATATATATGTAACGCGATACGCGGAGCGAAGGTGAATTACGATTCTAGCGTAAGTCCGCGGACTAGCCAGCACATGGCCATAAAATGTCCAAGGTAAGGTGGCAGCTCTTATCTCACATTGACTCAGGGATATTACATGGTTATGTGGCCCAGGCAACTCCTACAACTGAAGTAATGCAAATAGTTGAGTCAAACCACCCAACCATGGTGCTTATGGCAATGACCATCATGGTATTTGCAATATCTTTGGTACAATAAATAATGTAATGGTTTCTGTGGAAATAACTGCAATGGTTTCTGTGGAAATGTCCGGCACAGAGGATGCTTTCAATAATGAAAGTGTGATGCCATGTTGACAACCAGTATGACATTACTCATCCAAAGCCAATGTCTCATCTCCTCGAATCACGTACGGAGACATGTTTTATACCACATGGTCAGCACTAATGATACAGATGCTGACACACAAACATGATGTCATCGAACGCAGCATGTTAGGATGACATCCCCAAACCCATGCATGCATCAACACCATTAAGAAGCCCTGTTGCAAAAAATAGAACAGCTGGAAAGACGGAAAGGAGTGGTCCATATTAATCCAGGAGCCTGTGAAGACTCCAGGGCTGAACCGTGGCCGAACCATGGGTGGTTCCACTGTAGTCACGTGGGCCATCCACAGTACCGTCGCAATCCATGGAAACCGCAGAAACCGTGAAATTTCGCATCTTTAGTTGCCGTGGAGGCACCGATACTGAGTCCCCGTCACACATGAATGTTTTAGAACAACAGTAAAGATTTGTCCATTTGTTGCCAACATTTTTCCCACCTGGCCTGTTTTATTTTTGCCGGCGAGTACTCAAAATTAAGTGTTGAGCTTATTGCTTTTTGCCAGGAGTAATATTCTTTATGCTGCAGACGAAAGTTTTCATCATTTCAAACTTGAAATAATACAAGTTGCATAAAGTTTTCTTAAAAATCTGTCGATAACAGGAAGCTGAAGAAATCATTACGCCCAGAAAGTCCTTAAACTGCTCCTTTTTATGAAATAACATGTGGAAACGTTTTAAAAAATCCTAATTATTTTATCGAAATCTCCTCCTTTTATATATCTCCCTGGAAAGTGTCTTGCGCTGTGATCAGCTCTGTCCAAAATGCATAATTTAACCAAGCCTATGATTGTGGGAATCTTCTCCATAAAAATCCGTGCTTTTTTCAACCAAAAGTACGAAATTAAATTCTTGCAGAAAGAAGACCAAATGCAAAGACAGCAAAAGCAAAACTACTTCTTTCCCATATCCTCATCATGGGAAATGTAATGTCAATACCCTTAGCATCAAGAAAACAAAAAAGTTAACGAAAAATTAAACAGCTATTCAAATGTCAATAAATAAACAGTAGAAATGCTATGCATGGCAACCTTCTCAATTCAGACATTGCTGTTCAAAATTCTTCTCATCAAAAGTCTACAGCTGTGTGCCATTTATAAATTTAACCCTTAAACTTTACTAATTTATACAGCGCTACTTAGAATTTTCAAGAGCGCTTTACAATTTTCCGTTTTCTGCTGAGGTCCCTTTTTTCATCCTGTGCCATTCCATTCATGGGCATCCACCCATCCCAGATCAACTCTCTGGAGGACACTGCCTCCCTTTCATTCAGTCCTTCAACATGGCACCCATTTGCACTCATTCTTGGCAGACAGAAGTATGGTAGCTGGGTAGGTTCTCACAGTTCACGCATGTTCTTTTGTGTGTATCAGTAACAAAGGCATGACAGCACACACACTGGCCTTTTTACAAGTTAGAGAGCACTCTGGGAACCTCTTGCTGTTCATACCAAATGAGTCTTATTGAAACACAGCAAATCACATCTTCAGCAACTACCACAGGGAGTGTCAGTCACCCATTCAAGTTCTTACAGGGCTAGAGGTTGCTTAACTTCAGTGACCGGACGGTATGCTTCTTTAGCAAGGAAACACCGTCGGGTGTCTGTCCGCCTGTCTGCAAGCCTATCTATGTGTGCATTTCCCCGAGTATGTCGGGGATTTTAAGGATGGAACCATAAAATATCTTCGTCTAGGAAACACTGGTAGTGTCTGAATGTGCATTATAGTTAAGAATAATACTGAAATACAATCTTTTCCGTATGACAAAGGTGAAGCTTTTAACTTTACTTCCATCAGCATCTGACAAACCGAAGCACTATATTGTGACCACTACAATACCAGGAAACTAAACACAATGGTTCACCTTTTGTTGAAGCTGTCAAGAACGGTCTTGTACATGAAGGTCCGTATGAAACACTATCAATGTATCAACATTTCAACATAAAAGTCCACATTAAGACCCAAGAAAATATATATAACACGCCCCATTTGATATTGTAATAAATTATTTAATGAAAACATGAAAATGTCATAATGCAGATCGGGACAGAAAATGCAGTGAACATAGTGTGAAACGTAAATCTGTGTCATTCAGAACCAAATTTTTGTCAGGTAATTAACATTTTGTGTCCAAGTTTATCTGGGTGAAACGTAAATCTGTCTTTAATGTAATGATTTTCAGACATAAAAGAGTTACGTTTCAAACCTAATGTAGTTTCCTTGCGATCGGATCAATTAACAGCAAGGTCCAAACACAACAAACATCATGATCAACACTTTCCACGCAAACAATTCCACAAACAATTTGCATTCTAAAATGATGCTTCGATGGAATTGTTTCATTGAATTTATATTTTTGAAAACGGCGATCGGTTATCCGCCATTGACACCTCTCCTTTTCACAATTCACAATCCCTGATTTTGAGAGCGGCGGGAAACGTGCGAGGCTGGGTTACGCGCCGGCTCAAACGTGCCCTGCGTGCACGTGCCATAGCTTAAACACGCGCCTTTGGAGCACGATCTGGGTAAACAGCTGAAAGTTTGGGTGGCTATGGTTGAGTGTGTTACAAATTTGCATGCTTCAGGTATGCAATATGGAAAAAGTTTGAAATATGTGAAAAGTTTGTGTGAAAAGTCCTAGAAAGCTGTCGAAAGTTATTTTTCATATATTTTGTGTAGTTCTAACTAGACTACGTTTATCACGAATTAATAAATGAAATTATTTATTTATATTTTCATTTGGCAAAGTGTCATGGACTAATAAATAAAGAATTTTATTTACATTTTATTATTTATTGTACATCATTTTGCATTCATCATAATGTTAGTAACACACAAATAAATTTTATATACTAAATAACACTTTGCAAGTCTAATTATTTGTGTATTTGTTTATGAGAAATGTAACCTAAAACTACACACGATATGTAAAAAATAAGTTTCCACAGCTTTCCAATAATTTCCATGTAAACTTTCAACTATTTACCCAGACTTTCGCGGCACGTGTTTTTATTTTATACCTGTGGCGATTCTAGGATTCTCATTGGATAATTTGGTGGTAAATAAGCACCAGAGCCACTAGTTTTTTGAGGGTGGTAAGCTGAGCTTACCGGTAAGCTCGAAACTCGAACTTACCAGTAGCTATTTTTAGATCTGGGACAAAAAGGAAATCCCGACTAAGTGATGTAGCATTTCTATAGAAATGGCTTCGTCAGGCCCACCATGAAAGTGTTTTGCACAAATAACTGATGAAGAAATTGCTAAAAAAAACAAGAAGAACTAGAAAATGCTAATAGTGTAGCTAATGAGAAAAAAGCAGTGAAGTGTTTCCAGCAATATTTGCAGTCTGAAAATGTACAGAATGTTGATTTCTTCAACTACACTGAGGAAGAATTGGATTACCATCCAAGTTGTTTTTATTTCAATGCCAGAACAAATGATGGAAACTATCAACTGGAACAATGAATACACTTCATTATGGATTAAATAGAGCTTTAAAGAAGTTTGGGCAAAACTTCCGACATTACAAAACATGAATGTATCAGCTTTGCAAAGTCAATAAAAGCTTTTGAAGATGCCTGCAAAGATCTCAAGAAAAAGGGCAAAGGTCACATCAAACACACCAAAGAAATCACTCCCACACGTAAGTTATCACCAAAATTACTTCATATTTATCTTATTTAGGTAGAAAACTAATACTTTCAGTCAAGTTTTCAAATGTAAGTCATTTCTGATAAGCTGGAAAATAAAAAAAGTGCAATTTTTGTAATTCTTCATGTCATCTGCTTGCCTCGTTTTGAATTTCTCAAGGTCAAATCATAAAAATGTAAACAAAGAATTTATCCGTCTTGAAATACTGTTTTATTTGTGAATGAAACTAAATTTAATTAATATTTCAGAAAAGTAGAAAACAAACAAACTACAATTCTGACCACTTAGTTTTACTAATAGGGCAGGAATTTATTGTCAAATTTAAAAACAAAGAAAGCTAAAATAATAGCAAGTGTGTTCCAAATTTGTCCCAAAATATTTCAAAACTAAATCAGTGGCGGATCCAGGATTTCTCGTAGGGGGGGCGCCAAAATTGGGGCGCCCCAATTTTTACCTGATTTTAGTGCAAAAATCCCCAAAAACTACATGAAAATGAAGAAATTTTGGCCCTTGGGGGGGGGGAGGGCGCGCCTCCCGCCCCCCCCCCAGATCCGCCAATGTAAATGATTTGTACTTTATTTCAGACCTGCTCAAAATTTACTTCTCAACCCATTTGGATCCTGAACACAATGTACGTACCCTGCAAAACAAAGTAATGTGGGGCATCAGATACTACTTTGCACGATGTGGTAAGGAAAACATACATCTGATGACTAAGGGCATGTTTGCTCTCACCAAATGTCCCAAAACTGGTGTGTCTAACAACAAGAGATGTCCAGTACAATCTTACCTGACACACTTGTATTCCCTCAGTCCCGAAAACGATAATTTGTGGCAACAACTGAAGTTCACATCATTTCCATCTGATCCCAGGAAGAGAGTATGGTATGGCACTGGCCCAGTTGGACACAATAAGCATGACTTATTTGTCAGTACCCTTGCCAAGAAATGTGGTTTAGCTGACGAAGAGTAACACAACCATTGTCTTCAAGTAACAGCCATCAACAGTTTGGGAAGAAAAAATCACACCAACAAACAAATCATGTCTGTTTCTGGACATAAATCTTTAAAATCACTCGAAACATACTTGAAAGTGTCACCAGAGTACAAATTAAGCATGGGCTTTTCTCTTGGCTGTTCAATTCTGCAAAATCCAAACCCTACTCCGGCACCACCAGCACCATATGCAGTACCAGCCATAGCCGCACCACCTCCAACAATGCAGCAACTTCTTGGAAATAATCAACAAGCCACAAATGTCACACCCTAT
>JBCAUI010255968.1:0-16108 GCA_038406195.1 Haplosyllis anthogorgicola
CTTAATGTAGTACCATCCAGAGGTGGTGGGACATCTCTGGATCTCATATCTTTCAACCAGTATAGAAGGGCAAGTTCTACATCTTGATAAGGGGACAGTGTTTTACATTTTGTACATGTGTGTCGTATATTTGCAGACTTGTTCGAGAAATAGCACAGGACTACAAAGACGACGAGGTTCCAAGCATCAGCAATAATGGCTCTAAAGTGGGCTGCAGAGGTGAGATAAATTTAATTTACATGTTACGGTACATGTTAGAAGTTACATCTGGATCCAAACAATAATTTCTAATATTTATTTACAGATTTATCTAGTCGATTTGTTCAATTTGATGAACTTGACAGCCATCCACGCAAGACACATTATGATAATGCCCAAGGATATCCAACTTGTCAGGAGAATACGAGGTGAAAGAGAATAAGTATACATGTATTTCATTAAATGAGCCGATTTGTTTAAAAATGCACCAGCCGATTTCTATTAATTTTGGTTGTTTATTCCAGTCCTGAGAAACCTGATCAATTCCCAAAGGCTCTGATTGACACTGCGAGTCTAAAGGAAAGGAAAGCATTCAAAGCAAAGCTACAGAAGGAAAGGGAAAAAGAAGAGGCTAGGGCAGCTAAAGCGGCAGCAAAAGCAGCGAAGAAAGGACAGACAGTGAACAAAAAATGACTTTTTTAAACATTTATTGATACAGTGATTAACAAAGTGTAAATAAAAAGATGTACATAACTGACAATACATTGTTTTCGTTTGATGCTGAGATTAGACTTGAAATGTGTTAAATGAAGTACAAACATTGGCCACGTGTCACCTGTGATAAGAAGAACAAATGTCAATTAAGGGCCTTTCTATTGTGTTGAAAATATCGATATAAGCGGGAAAATAGATATAGGAATATTGATATAAACATAAAAATTAACATTGGGGTCAATGGAATAAATTTGGCGCAGAAAAAAATATCGATATAAGCGGGATATCGATATAAGCGATATCGATATAAGCGGGGAGGAGTGTAAAAGAATACCTTTGTAACCCTTTAATTTAGTATGCCGGTTCATACGCACGCGTATCCGTTACAAGTGCACGAATAACATCATGTACCTTTTGAAAGGTACATCATCCAGTGAAAAATTATCATGTCCATTTGTGTATTAGTTCATTCCGCAAACTTTTAGACATTACGATTTTTGTATTATCTCAACTCCCGTTTTCGAGCGGGGGAAACAAACTTAAAAAGTCTTGAGTTCTGAGAACTGGCAATGGGATTAAAATGATAGGTCAAGAATCTGGCATGAGATGAATAGACAATAGACAATACTGGAAATACTGGATCTATCAATGGATTTACTGTACCAATATCAAATGTACATTATAATTTTTGCTGATTTTTATTTACTCATGCAGGGTTACCAGGAACGAGCAGTGGATGTGGAACCTGACCATGTGGCCCCCGGTTGTATGTTCCTACCACCCCGGGATCACAAGTGGAGGAAATCTGGTCGTCGGGCATCGCTGCCGCCCCGACCAACACTTTCTGTGATTGACATCGATATTGATGGCAAGACAGTCGGGAAAAATTCTGCAGCGCCGTGTACGACAAAGACCAGTTCCAGTTCGCTGACAAGTAATAACAGATACAGGTAAAATATTAAGGGACTTTCTAATTAAATATGAACAGAGAATTGAACAAAAGTTTCGCATTTCTCACAAATGAAGTTGATTGTCAATGTCTGATTACAGTTTCAGACGAAGGCCCAGTATTGGTAGTTTAATGCGGAAGGGTCGAAATAAGGAGAATAGTGCGACAAGTTTGAAACGGCAACCGAGTACGGCTAGTACTGGTTCCAATGGTTCTACCGGATCTGTGATGAGCAGTAGCAGTATTAGTAGTGCAGAGAGTACCAATAGTGGTGATAGTGTTACAAGGTATGTGTTTAAGCGGTAATACACCAAACGGATGAGAATTGTCCAAAAATGACCAAAGTGACTTTTTCACATACATTTTCGTTGCAGTTCATTAATGAACTGTCACCTTTTCTCTTTCAGTCTACATAGTCCACGTTTCCAGCGTGCTGCAAGTATTCGCAAAAGTGCTTCTGGTTTAGGATTCTCACTGAGTCGTAAACGTTTGAAATTGATGAGCACGAGTAGCAGTGCAATCAGTCAGATCGGAAATGACCCGGAGCCATTAAAGGTAAGATTTCTATGCAAATCTATGGTTCAGAGTTTGTTCATATCTGAAGGTTGGGTTGGTTGGTTGGTTTGCAAGGATTTACAGTACAGTATGCACATGTATTAAAAGTGGGATTTAAAGCTGCATGTACAGGCTGTTTCCGTTTATTAAAAACCAATTGGCATTTTTTTCTGAAAACTAAAATTCACAACATACACATCATGAGCTCCAAATCTTTCAGAGTGAGCTAGAATCGCGGTGAATGTTTCCTGAAAATAAAAGTGTCCATGTTCATTTTACAGGCATTACCATTTGCCACAATTTCCACGGAAAATGTTAACTTCACGGCCAATGCTGCCAATTCAACGACACCAGACAAACCATGGCAACCGAAGATGAGAAGATCATTGTCAGGGATAGCGAGAAAGTGAGCAGTAGCACCAAAGATGTGATATTAATTTGAGCGGCCAATTTGATTGTATTCTTGTAGACATAAATAAAAGACGCTTGGGTCACATGTTTTCATTAAAAATCCAAAGAAATACTTCCCAACGAAAAAAACAACAAAAGTCAATATAAATTGTCAAATCTCAGTGAAAATATTCGCTTTACATGTGGTTAAAAGACGATATGCCACATTACTTTGTTTAATAAGTGACGCACAGTATTTCATGACATTTGTAATGCAACGTAGTAATTTTATGAGAAAACTGTTCAAAATCAGGGACAGGGACAAATGGGAACCTAAGAAATTTGAATCACTTCATTCAAATCAAGGCGGGAATACATCTCAAAGTAAATATGAAATATTTGTTGAAAATGGAGGGAGAATACAACACTTTGATCACGATGGTTTAAATTCAAATGAAAGAATAGCCGCCCTTGTTTGCCGTTGAACATCTGCTGCCATCTCTAATGTGAGAACGTAACACCGTGTGCATTGTGGCATGACAGAAAAGACGTTGAGATGTTTGTCGATCCTCAGTAATAACAGTATAAAAAAAGGATAATGTGTCAGCTTGTAACGTTTTGAGTGAATAACATTTTTATTTTTATTTTTTGCTTAGGTCAATAAAAAATATTCGTGGATCGCTGAGGGCAAAATTATCACACAACCTACAGAAAAACTCAATGAAAGGAAAAGCTGATTATTCTATGCCCATGGTTAGTTGTTAGTGTTATGTACTCTATAATTCCAGTTGAAATACCCCTGTACTAATGTGAATTTAAGCATTTTATAAAATGAAAAAAAATTGAAATATTGAAAATAATAATGTTGAACGTGTAACAATACGTGAATTAGTTGCTAATCTCACATAAGATTTGCAGTGGTCCCCGGTTGTATCGATATATTTGGCGACATAAAACTGTATCGATATAAGCGGGATATCGATATAAGTGGAACAAATATCTACCTAATTTAACTGACTAAGAGATTGTATCGATATAAGCGGGGACGACTGTAATTGGCAGGACGGACGGAAATTCCGTGAGATATAAAATATGCGTAGGCCGTGTCACAACGAAAGTTTTTACATTTGGTATTGCAAAATTATATTAAAGGCAATTACTCTAACATATCCTTTTATCTGCAGGTGTCTGGTGAGATCAGTTTCCTTCAGTTTATGACAGCAGCGGGAGAGAAAGCGCCGAAACCAAGAGTCACTCATAAGGTAATAGCTGACATTTTGTGTAACTTAGGTAAAACTATCAAAATTGTAATCTGAAACCTAAACCGCAATTTGCGTTGACACATAATTGGATACAAAATTAACATGTTTATTAATAA
Source organism: Haplosyllis anthogorgicola (assembly GCA_038406195.1). Classification (NCBI taxonomy): domain Eukaryota; kingdom Metazoa; phylum Annelida; class Polychaeta; order Phyllodocida; family Syllidae; genus Haplosyllis; species Haplosyllis anthogorgicola. The sequence continues at coordinate 3,966 of JBCAUI010255968.1, forward strand.
TAAGTAATATTTGGTAATTACTAGCAACCAATGCGAGCAACAGCAGAAATATTCAAACCACCGGTACGTTATTTTGTGTGCGATAGATTTTCAATACATACACATTTGCACAGTTGTTTAATCGTTTGACCTCATAATGTGAAGTGTTAATTTTATTGCACATTAAGTCTTTGGAAATCCCGCCTATTCTTGGTGCAGTTGGTACAGACTTCATTGTATTATGATGCAAATATTCCATAGACACGGCAAATGTTCAAATTGGCTGAGTATAATTTGGACATAAATATTATGATTTAGAGCTAAATAATTTCAGAGTGCTTGCTGAAAGCCCATCAAGCTGTGTCAACATTATTTTTAACAGCTGATCATTGCCTTTATTGTCTTTGGAATAATTGTAGCCAGTACTAAATGTGAAATGATAAAATCTTGCTGCATCAAATTGAGAATGGCTGATTATGAATGGACTTGTAGTTTTATGCCGACCTGGATACAAATGTAATTGACATTTATGGAGTATAACCATAACGGCGTAATACTTTGTATTCTTTAGTCTCTAGTTGTGGTGAAAGGAAATGGTGGGTATTTTTTAAAGTTTCACAATTCAGTCCTTTGTAAAATGCCATAATTATGACACTGCGTTTGCCATTAATTAACGTGTTCTCCCAGGCATCAATGCGTCAAAATTGGAATGTTAGTGACACTGTTAGTTCTGTAGACAGTTTTTATGTATGTTACCATGTCAATGAAGGCGACGATAATTACTAGGTTTGAATGTTTAATTAAGTCATGTTAAGTGATTGTGTGTGAGATTGTATAATGCATTATGTAACACTGCAAAATGGTTAACGAGACCGAAATAGTTAAGCATCGAATTCAAACGATATTCGGGGGTTGAACAGTTTTGTCACTCTTTGCTGTGTACACTCTGCATTAGTTCTCACTTAACGTGTAAGAAGGAAGGAGTTCAAGAAACTCTTTTCCTTTTAACCTTTCACAAGGTACTGTTTAAACATGTTATTTCAAAATCTAACGTTATTCAGGCTTGTTCACAGTTACTATTTCAATTTGATTAAAATATAACTGACTTGGGGTTGACTTTTCAAACATTGACTTTTTTGGTGCGCAATTATTTTAATACGGGGTTAAGACTTTTTGAGTAGGCGGATGTGTACACAGAAGGATTTACTTGACTCATCTTACATTTGTATTATTGACTTATGTCTATCAAGTGTGTCCATGTCGCTCCGACATTGTGTATGGTGGGTTTTAATAATCCTTTGATAGTGTTATTGTTGAACGACGCCACTTTTTCCGAATAGATGTTTAGATCTGGCAAATCGGATGATTTCTTATAACTTTTTGCTTGTTCCTTTCTGTAAACAAATTGCTGGTTGAATGTGATTTGCTTTCGAGCGCACTATCCAAGGGGATTGGAAGAAAACAAGGACTGTACGCATTATCAAAGGTTCATGTTTACTAGTGATCATGACATTGTTGCATTTGCAAACATTGCGTTCACTATGTAAAATTGAATATCATTACGGTTACTCAAGGTTTCTTTTTGAAGATGCTTCACTGAATCTGAACAATGATAGTCCTGTGGATGCCCTTCAACAATGACTGGTGGGATATAAACCTTTAAGGAAATTCCCAATTTGGTCCACTGATCCAAATGTAAATATACTGCAGTGTGTGTAAGCAAAAATTTAAGTTAATGATGAACTGCCATGCATAACTTTTTTCGTCTTTGATATTTTCCCATAATCAGCTTTCGGGCCTAGGATTAAAATGTTCAGACTGCATGCAATGCTACCGCACGCAAGGCGTATTATTAATAGATAGTATGTACATTGGCGATAAATTCAAAAACATCTCCATTAACAATGTGAATAGCACATCTTATTGAGGAGAATAGATATTAAATATGATATGATTGTTGGTCCAGGTCACGTATATGTACTTACTCAGTGTGAATGCACAGATAGGGTCACAAACATGTATGTTTATAGAACAGCTGTCCATGGATGAAGCGATTTCCTATCTATTTGCCAGTGACGGATGCATACAAATATTATACGCTTAGTTTGTCAAAAAAGGAGGAGAGAAAATGTGAATCCTTATTACTACCGGTAATCGGGGTATATTATGCATGAGTTGGAAAAAATATCATAAGATAACATGTTAGTTTTGATGTCTCATTAAGTTCTGGGGTCCAATTCCTAATGCTGTGAAATTGGACGTTAAAAATTTCACAAAATTGAGTAATACATACAGAACAGGAAATTACTTTTAATTATACCAGCAGAAATTCGGACTGCTGAATATTGCACTTAATTAAATTTGAACAGTCTAGATACGATATATTTATGTACAGTTATGTCAATTATGATCCATGATACTGTGAACGTCAAATGTCATTTTCGTAATAACGTGTGCAATTACAAGTAAAGATGAGTATGAATTAGAATTGGTTGTAAAAGGAAACGATATCTCACTCCCAACTGACATATTGCTGAGAATTATTTAGGTGGACTGATATTTTGTGGAAATATGAAGTTTGTCCTGTGCGATTATTATGAGAGACCAGGCACACACATCTTGTGTTGCGCGATTGGACATTTCACCCAAGACAAGTTTTGCTGTGTTTGCTGCGTGTGGATCCTCCTCTGAATTGTGTGACAGCTACTGTAGGAGGCCTGTTCAGAGACACCACTGATGTGTGCCATGAAGCACCGAGTTTCCTCCTCAGGAAAATTATTCATAACAATACACAGCACAGTGGAAAACGGATGCCTCACTTGGAACCATGTGTCTTTAGTAAAAACTTAACAATGCATCTGTAGGTTATGGATATTTATGGCTAGTTTGCGTTTATACTATTACTTTGGATACAGTTATTGAGTGCATGTCAGATTTTGTGAGTTTTTGTACTGACCCTTGGCTATGGAATTAGTTGCCAAAATATCACAAGGGAGCATGACCTTACGGTGACCTGTACAATGACATTAGTTACCACACGTTGTACAGCAGTCAGTTATTCTGTGATTTGCAGTTTGAATTTTGACATGGTGCGTAGACTTGTGATGGAATGTATGAATTTTATTTATTTAGAACAGTTCTATGCGAACGCTTTTGTTTGTTCAGTTCTGCATGAGTCATAAATCCTGCGTACAAAAAGTTTTGAAATTTACACTTATTCAGTACCAAAATTTACAAAAATGGGGGGTTGCCAACTTGTCATACTCAAATTATCACATTTTGTAGACAGTTAAGAATGACTGTAACAAGAGGTACATCATCGTATTATGTACATCTCATGTAACCTAATAACTTTTCAAGTTATTGCGAAAAATGTAGGTTACTTGTGAAGCTATCAGTAATCATTTCTCCATTACTCGGTCAATTAGCTGGTATCAGATACTTAAATTCAGCATAGATCAGAATTCTACTTGGGCTTGAATCAATGACATTGATTGTGTTACAGTTCGGTAATTCACGAGGAGTGCACAATATATGTTAGATTCTGACCTTGACCTCAGTGACCCGAATAATAATTTGTTGTGTAACAACAAAAAGTGTTAACAGACAAACGGAGAAGCCGTATGATCAAGTTTGAGCATTGGAAAGAAAGGATCAATTGTACACAAACGTTTGCAAACTAAATGATGAGGCTGTGTTTCTGGTCCTCATTTACAACTTCCAAGAAAACTTCCGGGGATTGATTTGAATGCACGATGAATTTGTGCGACCCTTTGGCCTAATCAGGTAAAGAAGTTTCGGCTTAGACAAAAAAATATATTATAGTTTTTTTGCCTGATATAAATAGATGCGTTTCTTTTCGCATGACGAAAAAGTAGTCTTATGAGAAACAATTGGAAATATTGATAATTTAGGTTTGATTGCGGACGTTACTGTCTTACTTGTATTTCAGAAAGTTCATTCGCGATTTCAGTGGGGTCCTTACTTTTTGCTTTTGCTTCTTTGTGGTTTGCTTCGGGTTGATACAGAAGCGATCTTATTGTAAAAGCATGACTGTGTGTTTTCGGTGAAAGACATACATGTAAATGGGTCAGCATTTTGAAGTTACATGTAACTGAGAGACTAAACAGAGGTGAAAAGTTACAGTATCTTGCTGCTACCAATTTGTTGTAAATCACTATCAGTACAAGAGATAACAGCAGTTCAGGTGGTACGTATATTCGCCTGGATCTTCCAAGTTCCCTGACGTGTATTTCAGTTGCGTTAGGCATTGATGAATACATCCTTAAGCGCATTACAAAAAAGTATTGTGGAAGATGTCTTACACTATGACAAACTCGTGGGTTGTCATTTTTTGAGTAAAACGCACGCTGTGTGAATATTTAAAGCGTGCTCGATATAAATAGCCTTGTTTGGAGGTGTGCAAATTGTTCATACGACACTGTTGATGCAAACCGTGAAGGATTTAAATCTGAGATCCTAACTTAGATCCTTTAATTTTATCTGATCGTCGATCACAACACTGCGGCACATCCTGAAAAGGACTTTTCATTTAAAACGAATTCAGTGGTCATGCTGTTATGTTGTGATATTTTGGATTTTAAGCTTTAAGGAGAAACTGTGATATCTGATACAGCTTTATCTCAAAGGAGGAAGGATGTAAAGTGTCCAGCTTGATTATTACAAAATTTTACGACTGGAATACAGAAGCTGAGTCGATAACGTTCTAACCAGAATATCAAGCGCAAATATCTGACTGTGAAACTTTCGGTTGACATTTTATGGTAAAATCAATATGTGATTTTATTACATAAATTTCCCCGTGTTCAGAAAGTTGCATAATTCTATGTCAGAGAATCAGAGTGACATAATAATAAACGTAAGAAAATGTCTGTGAGACAGTGTTTGCCAATGCCAATATTGAGTACATCTCGACAGAACTCTGTGGAGTCTAAGGATCTGTCGTCACCTACTGTTATGGAGGATATGGATTTATTCTACTATAAACAGTTGGCTTCATCTCTTCAGGTTTGTCATTAAACTGTCTTCTTTCTTTTTCAGCGTAATTAATAGTGAATGTTGTCCGAGAATCGAAAACTCGATTAATCACCGTACAGAAAATCTTTGCTTAGCGAGGACTTTTCGTTTCTCGAATAACAGGCATAAATCTTAAAAGTAATAATTTGTCTCCTTTGAGTCAATAATTTTCTTTGAATGTGTCCAAAGTGTTCAAAGAGTCATTTTATCCAGTCGATTAATTGGAAGATTACTTATGGTCAAAGACAGATTTGTGACCAGTACTTTTGGTTTCAGGTGTTGATCTATGCCATTCATACTTTGATGCAAAGGCTAACATTTCAATCTTTATCGTGTTTGAATGGAATAAAGAGTGATAAACTCTTGTGTATTACAAACATCCGGTTAGACTTTCACTCAAATAGCATCAAACGAATTGCTTGCGTTTAGTAAATAGGAACATCACTTCATCCTGTAAACATTGCGATAAAGCAACATTTGTGTTTTAAATGCCTCGGATGTCATCACAAACATTACAACTCAGTCATGTACACAAGCGAATGGGAGCATGTTTTAGACGGCACTTGTGATACTTCGGCTCTGACATTTCTTTAGTTAAGTGGCTGATTTCAACAGTACAGTGCTATTAAACCTTTTTTGCACTTTAAGGTTTATTTAAACAGATTACTGTGTTCATTTAAACACGTTACACGTTGCACGCTGAAATTGCATTATGTAATCGCATGTGATTGACTCAGTCGGCATCTAATTGGTTGATCTAATTGTATGGCAAATTATTGGGTCAATTACACATTACTATCAGGATCTGTAGTTTCAGCAATTACAATGAATGAAGCTGCTAAGTGATGAAATCCCGGTCTCATTGTGCGGGGGTTTTCTGTGTTTACTCGTGTAGTGTGAGTCATCCAGGAACTTTAACTTATTACTCGCATCGAAAAAGTTGTCGGATCATTCATTCTAGGCAGTTTTAGACAGGATTCACATGCTACGGTAAAAGAATCACTGACATTTTGAAAACGTTAACCTGATGCTGTGACGGAACCATGTGGGGTCAGTGAAACATCGAGGGGAATGAAATGAGTTCAAATGTTTTTAGAGCTCTGTCAGAAATAGAGAATCTACAGCTTGGATGATCTGCAATGCAGCTGTAGTGAGGGAGACAAAAAAGACGCCCTAGTTTGATTATTACTCACCTTCATCATACATGTATGCCAGTTGCTCTCGTGGTGTTGTGTGAACAGTCCGAATGAGTTTTTGGCTACCAATACCTGATATTGTATTGTCAAAAAATTGGACAATGGGAACCGAAGGGGAATCTAAACCGAGTGAATCAACAGATAATGCAGAGGAAGAGCTTCTTTCTCGGGTAGGTAGTTCATTTCTAATTGCGTTACCGGTAGTGGTTCGTGTTGGTAAGAACGTTATTGTAATGTCAAGGTCATTGACTTGTTTGTTCATCTTGAACCTGTCAATAACAAGTTGTCAGTTCCCGAAAGAAACTGAAAATTTGAACTAGTTCAGCAATTACTTAAAATGTGTGGGAGTGGGATGGACAAAGCTTGCAACCACAGAAACACACATATAGTTTCGTGCTAACCAAATCCTGTTTATATATTTAACGAATTTTCATTTTTCACGTGTCTGGAGGCTTACTCTAGTGTAGTGTCAATGATACATCGATCTCTTCATGCAGAACGTAAACATCAAGCTTTGCAGACACTTTGAATCACCTTCAATTACACTTAACAATAATAAAAATGCCCTCCCACAATTTAAATTATTCTAAATGATGAGAACGCTTGGGATTATTTATCAGGCTAGGGTAGTTTGGTTTCTATACCCGAAGTGCTTTGTAAACTTACACTTAAGCCTAGTAGTTTTAGATGTGAACACTGTTCTATTTTATGTGACTTTTTTTTTGCAAGTTTTGCGTTTCAACGAAGCTTGGTGAAACTGCAGAACGGAGATTACGAGGTTGTCTAATAACTTTGTTAGATAAACAATGGCTTTATCTCCTAATTGGCATTTATACAAGGCTCAAAATTGTCATCGAGTACACAGCAAAATCACAAGTACCCTCAGGGTGTACTGAACCATATTTCCGGTCATGTTAGTATGACACCAGCTGACAAAGTCAGCCTAACTATGGGCTCATGTGGTAAATAATATTCTCGAAGGCAAATTCTCGCCTAAGTACATGCCGAATTTCTGCCAGAAATTCATGGGCAATTTTTAAAAGTGGGATATCCCATTCTTTAGGTCAACAATATTGCTTGAGGTTCACTCGTGTTTGCACAAAGTGTCTTGAATCGGAAATTGTCATCAGTGTTGGAATAAAAATGTTTAGTGACTGTGATATAGATATTGTATATATGAAGGCCTGACTTCTCATGAATTGATATGATTGCTGAAGTGATGAGCTATAATATTACCGATTGCTATTTGGAAAGTTTATTTTTTGCTATCACTGTTCTAGATGATGGGATAACAGGAACACCGGTTTTTGATTGAAGTGGTTGGTTATTGTGTTTATGTATGAGCAATAGTTGACATGTGAAGAGGTTCTTCCCAATTATTACCAGGAATCTGTATGATTGATAAACGTTTCACGTCACATCGTATACGAACACTGCACGGAAGGAGGAGGAGATTATTTCATTTTGTGGAATTGTTTTTAGGATTTACTTTCACATATTCTTGACCTTTAGGCTAGTGTAGGACGGATATATTACATTTTTGTGATTGCAATGCTAGGATTATCTACCTCTAAAATGGATAGTACCGAATCAAACAACGGGACTGATGCCCTACTAGAATCTCCAGTAAGTGAAATAATATGAAAAAATCAATTGCGGATGAACTGTATGTTTCTAGTTTTGTTTTGTTTTTCAAGTGAATTTGAGAAGAATCTCCTCTTTGTGGAGGATAACATACACGCAACAGTGATGAAAATGTGCTCTGCAGATGTGACTTATGGTTTACCTAGTCTAGTTACTGAACGCTAGTTACGGCAAATATATCCCCTTGTACTAACTGATTTGACAAATTAGATGGATCGTTTTGACTATTTTATTGAACTCGTGCAATTATAGAAGGAAACCTTTGATCAAATGTTTTATTTTGTTTGTTTGTACATTTGTAATATTTCCTGCAGTGCTGTGAACAAATATCGAGACAATAAAGATGCTACAAATTAATGTGTACCTTATTACTTAATATTTGATATTTTATTGTTATCTAGGATCAGTATCTACAACAGAAGATCGACCATGAAATCAAGATGCGTGACGGAACGGCCAAGCTGTTGGCAGCTTCCAAACGGCCACACCAGCTGCTTGAAGCGGCAAAGAATCTGCTCACATCCAACACCAGGATGATCGGCTACATGTCCGAGCTGCAGAAGAGAAAAACAAACGAAGTGCTCAAGAGACAGAACTCTGAAGATGAAGATCAGTTACCCTGCAAAGCCAAAATTTGTATCTCAGGTCAGTTTTTACTTCGATGGTTTTTGAGCTTTCGTTATTGTTATAGGTGTCAGACGTGCTCAAGATCCTTACAAAAAGTCACACAATACTGTAACACAATGTTTCATTAAAGAAATGACTTGAATTTTTACGTTCGTTTTAAAAGTCGATCTCGATAAAAAGTAGCAGAGAGAAAGGTTTGTAACAAATGTCATAGTAATTTGCAAATCTCCGTCAGTAGTTGATCAACGCTGTACAATAATTTTGCAGATTTCCGAATTCCATTAATGTGGAAAGACAGTGATCACTTCAAAAATAAAGGAGGTGAGTATACCACAATGTTCACTAATATTATGTAGTTGAAATCTGTCAGTAACGATGGCAATCATTATTTAAGTTAGTTCTGTGAAATCATGTCTCATGTAGCATTTGGTCCAAACACAGTTTTCACAGTGGGACAATATACATGTGCGTGCTATGGAACCTGAGAAAGGAAATTTTACGTTAATGCGTCAATTTGGGTTTTTTTTCAGATTACAGACGATATGCAGTCTTCTGCTTATGGAGAGTGGGAACGGAAATATACGACACCGCATTGATTAGAGATGTTGATCGCAGTATGACTGATCTGTGCTTTGAAGACGTGTTTGTCTTGTAAGTGACACAAAATCAGTCGAGATGTGTTTAATTTCAAAGTTTAGCTATGCTTGTGTCGTTAATAATTCAGTTAATTTGCTCTCCTGTGTTGGATACTGTTGTATTTGCTGACACATTTACTGTTGCTTATTCAGTAATGACGTTGGTCCAGACTTTGAGTGTAAGTTGGAGGTGTACTGCCACAAGCAATTAGATGATTTCACGATCGCCAGCACGCCCAAGAAATTAAAGAAAAGAATGAACGAACTGTCAAGTTCCATCGGAAGAAGTGTTGGAAAGAGGTTATCAGGCTTGGTAAGAACTCATTTACATATTTATTTGGATAATTATAATTTCAAAATTGATAAAATCATGAGTTATTCGGCAATGAGCAGGAAAACAAGTAAGATACCGTTGAACTAATTGTAAGTCCGACAAGTAATGTTGGGTTATAATACTTAAGGTATTTTACTGAATATAATTAACACAATATGATATATTTTGCTTCTTTTGATTGTAGAAAGATGACAATGACTTTATGTCCAACATGCTTGTGTAAGTAATTTCATATGTTTTATACACAATTTTGTTGTAGCAAGATCTACAATATTTTGTAATATTCGTATGTTGTCTTCTTTATTTTTTTTAATAATATGTAAATTTAATGCCAACGAAAAATTTATTTATTGCAGAGGTCCCAAGTATGAACAAATCGCTTGTGCAACTTTGAGACTTAAAGATATATCCAGTGGTATTGGAACCTTCGACCTCGTCACCCTTGCTGCCAACTCCTCACAGACAGGTACCTATTTGTTGTGCGGTTTCGTTATCAAGTCATTTTATTGATAAAGAGATCATTATGTTAAAGTGTTTCATGTAATTAATCAAGAGAATAATAATCGTTTGCCGGTATTTGTAGATGGTGCTTCAGAACTTCCATTGTGGGGACATTTTTGTGTTCGTCTTGCAGCGCAACCGTTATGTATGATAGAAGATACCGTGTCTGGTTATTTAGAATTACAGGTTGTTGTTACTACTACTAATAATAATAATAATAATAATATCCCTGCAGTGATGACATTCGGTAATTTGTCATAAGGTTATGTTTTGATGTTCATTGTGTATCTCTTGATCTACAGCACGAGTCTAGTTCTGATTGGCAGCGAATGTACTGTGTGCTGAAAAACTTACAAATCCAGTGTTATGATGCAGAAGCAGAAAACTTCTCCCATCCAGAAATTACCATTCCAGTCACAAAGGTAAATAATAAACTTATTGTAGATACAAACACGTGAGAAAGGTTGTGAGCAAATTTCTCAGTAATTTGTGCATGAAGTCATTTTTTCAATTGTTGACAATTCAGTAAGCATCAGTCTTGTGATAATGGATAACTTAAGGTCACTGATTTTAATGTAACGATTACGAAACGTTTAGGAAACGCAAATATATAAAACGGACCCAGCGAGCTGTGAAAAAGAAAATACATTCCTCATCAGTGTAGTAAAAGGCAGACACAGAATTCAGCATTCTCTGTCTGCTCCCAATGAACATGAACTAAAAAAATGGTGGAATGGCTTACAACAACACATGCTTGATCAAGGTATGTTTCTTGACTTTATTGAGCTGGACATAAGCTTTATGTGCCTTTGTTTCAAATGAATCTTTCAATCTTGGGAAATTCAGTTATGCAAGTAGTTACACTTATTCTCAACCGAGCGCAATTTTGACTTTGCAGTCATGTGGCAGCACGCCTGTGATGAAGTCATGAACATCAAGGAGCCGTCACCGCAGAAGAGCACCGCTCAAGCTGTACAGTCCCGACGCTCTAAATGTGTCTCATTGTATGAGGAAACGCCCTGGAAAGGTATCTTATTTACAATTGTGCAAACTTTACACAGGCATACATATGTGTGTGTTAAGTGTCTATGCCAGATAATGTATCTGGAGCGATATAATAACGAAAAACTGATCGCCTTTGCGTTTCGTAAAAAATCATCTTAAAATCACATGGTGTAATCGATTTTTCATTTGTTTAAAATATATTATATTATAGCTACTACACAGAGAAGAAATAGTGCAGAGGACTCACCCATGTCAAAAGTACTAGCAAGACTAAACGTAGCGGATGTGCCAGCCGACACTCTAGCAGCATTAGCAACCAGCACTGTCACCTCAGCGTCAGATGATAATATTGCTGCACACACCAGTGGTAGTACCAGCAGTGGTTATGATACACTGGACAGTGTAACCACCACACACAGTGCAAGCAGTGATGAGAGTGATGCAATCAGTGTGGTAACAGGCATTCCTAGTTTATCCATAGGTTCAAATTCACACATGCAAACTGATGTATGAAATCGCACAGTCAATTTTGTTCATGTTTACGTTAACAATACTCGTGTTCAAACACACCACACTAACATCATGCAGACACTCAACACACATACACAAATTCTAACCAAGCTTCATTACACATTACGGTGCTATATTAGTGCAACAATGGAATTAAAGGAATGCAATTGTAAGAAAATTTAATTATTGTTTTGAAATGTATAACATAATAAGAAAACGAGAAAGTTATGTGTATATATTGGTTAAATCACAAAATTGATCTCTGGAAGTTGTTAAATAATGAAAAGAACAATACTTCAGTTTGTTGCCATGAACCGTGCCACCATTTTTGTACATAATGTTAAGGCCAGTTAGATTGTAAATATAGTGCAATAATGTATATTTGTATTTTAAGCTTTTATGCCGTTACAATGTCTGCTAAATTTTAGTGCATTTAGGGCTTCCGTAAAATATTGCCGTGGACATCTAATCTTGAAACAAGAATTGTGATGTACAAACTCAGTTGTACAGAGTTTGTAAATTGCATGATTTGAAGTGCCTGGGTAATCACGAATAATACACCTACCTAATATTTTAACAGTATTAGGCCTTTTTTTTTAATCATTTGGATTACATTGCACTTTCAGGATTTTCAAAGTGTGGCGATCGGAAAAAAAATAAAAATAAAAATTGAAC
>JBCAUI010256079.1:0-16106 GCA_038406195.1 Haplosyllis anthogorgicola
TGGCAGTTGTGGTCAGATTGCTGTCATCTTCTATGGATGCAGTCCCAGTGCCACTACCAGTTCCCTCTTCTACAGGCTACAACAAGAAGTTCATTATTCATAGAAAGGCATCTTCTGAAATACATAATACATGCATAATAAATCAAAGCTATGTAATGTAAGACATGTAGTATAGTTACCTTTTTGAAATATCTGTATGTCTTTGGAATCTGGTCAATTGCCTTTTGGGCATCAGCTCTGGAGACAAATCTGAATCCTGACCACCCCACAATAGCCTGCTTTCCTAATTCCCTAACTTGGTTCATACAGACTTGCACTGAAATAAAGATGCATGTATTATAATTTTAATGAAACACATTTTAGCAATATTTACTGTTGATTGTCACATTTAAAAAAAAACCACCACAATGAAGAAAAATATTAAACATACCTCCCAATTCTTCAGATAATCCTGTAGGAGGAGGGACAGGAGGCTCATCCACTGAGGCTGCACCAGTTAAACTTCTGATAGCATGCATAGCCCTATGCTTGCTGGCCCTTGCTGGTTGACTTCTCTCCTGCAGTCCCTCATCTACAACCAGTGCTTCTGGATCAAAATCCATATCTTCATCAAATTGGACAGGTTCTACAACCACCTTCTTCTGCTTGGCACCACTACTAGCACCTGAAAATATTAAATGAATGATGTACAGAAAAAAGAACAAATAATCACGCATAGCACCAAAAATAATCCACGCGTAGCACTGATTTAACGACTGGACCCGGCGCGTAGCACTAAAAAACGGTGCGTAGCATTGAAAATCCGCCCTATTTTTTTAACTGTTATTTTGGCTACATTTGACCATCAATTCCAAACTTAAACTAGTTCACCTTGTTCTACAATGTTTCAAGACTCACCTGCCTTGCTGCAATACTTCTTCACCAAGTCTTGACAGTGTTGTAACACAGAATCTGGCTCATTTTCTTTAGGTTCAGCCATCTTGGAAAAACTCCTGTGCTGCCACCTTCACCTAAACATCCATTACTACGCGTAGCACACATTTTTTTAAGCGCAAAACGCGTAGCATCTCTAGACTCAACTCAACTCAACTCAATTCTCAAAACAATGACAAGGGCATTGTAAACACTTTATCGACTTATGTCAATAACAGCTTAGAAACCGCTGCCATCTTCCAGGCCGCTGGACGGCCTGTTTACACAGGAACCAGAAATTGCATGTGCTTGTTTTTGCCACACAGGTACATCAGTCTAGGCAAAAAGCTAAGTGTTTCGGACTAATTATCATGATTAAAGATGGCTAGTCAGTAGACCCAGTGGGGCAAAATGGACTAAGGCACAAACTGTTAAATGACTCATTGGCACATGGTGAGTGTGGCACACTGGCGTACAGGACACCAGATAATTTTGGAAATACTTTAATTTCATGTGTGCTTTAACGCAATTTACTCAAGTTTGTACATCTATCTGATAAAACAAAATTGGCGAAACCACTTTGTGCACCACAAAATTGTTGGTCTCGTGATATCCCTGTAAATGCCATTATATTTGGTCTTTCATTACAGTGACATTGAAAATTTTGGTTATCTCTTTTGTCCAAATAACGCAAGACCATCAGAACAAGCCTTTAAAATCTAATAAACATCTTTTTTGCAAATAAAATTGAAAAAGAAGCACACATAAGCTGCTTTAGCAGTGCAGTCAGTGCAAAGTGTATTCTTAAACATGCTTATGTCTCCTCTTCTATCACATGTATAGATCTACGTTTTCAAATAACTTTTAAAGCTAAATCGTAAAAATATCTTTGTGGCACTATCGTGTAAAATCAGTGCAGGAAGTTGCTGTTGCCATGGGATACATACATGTTTACCTGATTGGTTGCTAGGTGGTGCATTTGAGGCATTTTGATTGGTTGATGCTGTTGCTGCTGGGGTGTTTGTAGTGTTGCTATGGTTACCTTCTTGGTTGCTACTGGATTCAGCAATTTGCACGTCCACTGGAGGCTACACATGAGTGAACACAGACGCAGAGAAAGATGAGATCAAGAGTCTACGGAGACGTCATACAGGGCATTCAATGCATACATGAATTAACTGAAACCTTTGGGAATATGTTTTGAAAATGACCCAACCTGAACAGAATTCATACTGTACATTTGAAAATATGTATTGAAAAGTTATGTTATTACTCCTGGACCACAGCTAGGAACGGGATAGGTACCAACCTTTATCGAAATTAGGTCTTTCATATACAAAATGTACAGCTGTTTCATTGTCTGGAGACCCACATGCTTTCTGTCTCGATAAAATAAACGCTTTCATCTTCTGCAACAAGCTGAATGTAAGACAAGGTTATGATAACATAATCTTACCTTCTTGGCAGGTTGTCTGCGTGTTTTACTTTTGGCCTGCTTGGATTTCTGTAGTGCGAGAAGTATCGCGACAGTGTCGATTTCCTTCTGTGTCGCTTTCTGATTGTCAAGTGTAACCTGTAAAATTGTGAAAAAAGAAAAAAAAAAGAGTTTTAATACATACCACACGAAGATTCGGTAAAGTAAAATACAAAACATTAAATGGAAAACAAAACACTATCACTGTCACCAATATTTTTTGTGACAAGGCTTTTTTTATTTGATTGTTTGGATTACATTTCCCGCCGCACTTTGAAAATGGGATTTCAAACAAAAAAACAAAACAAACTTATTTGGCAGCTGAAATATGTTACACACAGCAAAATATGGTCGCCTTGGACATGAACCATCGACAGACAATCAAGCAAAATCAAAATTTTATTTACATTTGCGAATAGTTTGTCTTTTTAGGAGCAAAGTTCAATTTTTATTTTTTTCCAATCGCCACACTTTGAAAATCCTGCCAGTGCAATGTAATCCAAATGCTTAAAAAAGAAAAGCCCAACTATCGACGTCCCTTCTCTGGAACAAGTGTGCGATCATTTTATTGGGTCACTGGTACTCCCGTTTCAGACTTGGGATAACATTATGCAATCTGGTTTTGCCTCAAGGTTCCGAAGATATGGTTTTAATAAATCATCTCTTGAGGCCAAGTATCCTTGTCATATACTTTTCAAGCATTTGTGAGCAGGCACTGGTTATTCCGCACATTTGTTTGCGACTTCAAAAGTTATCTTTAAAAAGATAGGTCTGGGGGGCCTGTGCTGATTTAAAGTGTAGATACAAGTGATAAAGGACAGTGAATATAGACTCAATTTCAATTCTATTTCAACCCCTGACCTACATTTTACTATTTTCCAGCACATGAGGTCAGTGTGTGCACAAAAAAGGTGGCAAATTCAAATTTTTACCTAAAAAACAACTATAAACAGTCATTTACTCACATAACAAAAATAAATGTCAACATATCAACGTCAATTATGTAACTATATGTCAACATGTCCCATATGCCATACTCAGAAAGTAGGTCACATACAAATATCTGCTGGTCTGAGACTCTGGGTTTTCAAAATGCTGTCAAAATTTAATGAAGAATTTTTTCACAATTCTGATAAAAGAATAATTAAATTGTAACAGCAATACATCATATGACCCTGTTTTGACATTGCCTGTGCACTGTAAAATAGACCCAACGGCCCAAAATGTGGGTTATGAACAACAAAATTGGCAGTAAAAAATTACCTATTTATTTTTTTTAAATTCTGATAAATGGATAGTTTAATTGAACACTTTTGACAACATATAAAATTAGTCCAAGGTCAACTGGTCAATTGGAAGTGTGCCAAATTGGCCAAAGTGCATATATCATGACTGATTCCATAGGCTGCTTTAAAGCAGAGCTTTAAATCAGCCAAAAACGCACAGAGCACAAAAGTGAGCAAGCAAGCAGGCGACAGATAAAACCTGGCTTTGAAACCCGTGGGCAGATTCACATCAAATCTTAAATTGAAGATATCAGTAGTCCCATAAAATAGACCTCGATGTAAATGAAAAAGGGAACAAAAGAATAAAAGGAATATCAATGAATAATCCAAAGATCAAACAGGAGCTTCACCTGACTGGCGAGTCGAAACAATACTGTGCCATTTAACGAGGAAAAAAACCAGACGAATTAACTTGATTTTCATATCCCACCGTCAGAGGTAATCCGAATAATTAGTAAACGCCCTGTACAAATTTGCAACTTAGAACAGTAGCAAAAAGACTAATTTATGAATGCCACAAAAAGTGCGGATTAATTTCCGGAGACCAATGACTTTAACTTTTTTAATGTTTTTGTAAATGTCATAACGTCACAGGTATAAGTTAAACTTTCCTTACGTTTGAAGGAACGCGGATCCGCACAACTACAACGAGGACTACACATGTAGTGGGGGCGTTGGATGTCTGTTCAACCAGTTAGCAACGACAGTAATTCACTTCTTTAGAAATACAGTTGAGCGTCATCTGTCTTGGGTGATATTTTGCATTTTACGAAGTTTTACCACATCATGAATCCTTAATATTTATGTTTATTTTACCTGTCTTGAACGGCATTCATGCGTTTTATGGCATTCTAGTCGTCGCAAAGTAGGGAGCCGCTCAAGCCATGTTCTACTGTACACAGATATTTTTGTAACTTAAAAAAATTCTATTTCGCTTCCTTAATACTTGATAAATGAGGTCCATCTCAGCTTAGGGGTCTGGTCTCGATGTCTGACAAAGCACGGTTGTTTTTAGCGAATCTCCTTGTATCTCCAGTGAAATCAAAAGATAAGTGTCTTGTCAGAAGAAGGGTTTTAGTTTTGTCTAAGCGGATGAAAGAATATACATGCAGACGTCAAACTAAAGAGCAAACTGTCATTTTACTTAAGGACCTAAAATATGAAATGTCAAAAGCACTACTCTTAAAGTTACAAAAAATTTGCCAAGATTGTGCCCGTACAAAATTCCTTTAAAAAATCTAAACCATCTTACTACCATCAGAAATCCGTTCTTGTGCTTACATTTGATACAGTGTTGTCTTTCACCAATTCAATTCTCAGGGCATTTTTGACATGGTTAAATTATGAATTTGACACAGTTATTCTCATTTCTACAAATTATCTTGTTTATTTCACTTTCCCCACTTACAAAAACAACCAAAATACAACAATTTTCATTCATCCTCTCCCAGATCCTGGTCATAATTGAAAAAAGTTGTAGAACAGATGCATGGCAAATAGTCGAAGCCAAAATATACCAACTGTAAATATTTTGTATATGTCTTTAAAGCACATTTACGAATGACATTTTTTCTGCATGTGCACTAACATGAAAATGTATTCAAATACAGTAAAACCTGTTTGAAAGCCTGTGAAGAGAAAATTTGTCTCTAACAAAAGGAATCCTCTGAAACTTATTGTATTGAAATGCATTTTATTTGGTCTGTCCCAAGAAAGATTGTGTTAAACGAAATGATTTTTTTGCAAATGTTACGTTCCTCTTCACGCAGACTTTACTGTATATATCGGTTTCATCTTTCCTGTCGCAAGTGTACATGTCAAAATATGGGTTTACATGAACGCACATTATTTTTTAGGGATGACAGGTCAAATCTGTTAAGTGATATACGTCTGAACTTGTGATAGATGTTTATCGAACAACATATTCACCAATTTCACGGTCATTCCTGAAAATGGTATAACTGAATGCTTGTTTGTTTACAAATAAATTAGAATGCGGTCTTATCGCTTGCAATCAATGATCGCTTATGATTTCAATCAGGAATTCATTTACAAATTATAACTACTCAGAGAGATGAATAAATTCTGGCAAGTAACTACCAAAATAATCCTTCAATATGTATCACAAGATCTTTGCAATTAGATCACTTTGTATATCTCTGACCTAAAATTTTGTTAACGACTGGATCTCAAGGCGTGGAAATCATCCATGAGTTGATCCCTATCAAAAACTACGGATCACTATCATCAATCTTTAATCGACTTATTATTTCCTTAAAATATAATAGTTCAAATGCACTGACTGAAAAGAAATATCCTGTACATAATTTAAAAAAATGTTGCACCATGTCCTATCGCAAGTATATACATGTAAAGTTTCTAATTTTATTTACTTCAGTTGATTTTGTTATGGTATTTTGGCTTGAAATACTATGGAATTCCATTCACTTTCCACATACAACTTGGTTCTGTGTAGATAATGTTTTCATGCCTGATGCATTGTTATTCTAGCTGCCTACTTTTTGAAGTCCTTTGGAATACTGTTCGTTTTATTGGTTTTAACGTTTTACACAGTTCGTTATTTCCCGGATGGTTGAAAGCCAAGAAGATAGGTAGATGAAGCAACAGTGACAGACTGGCATCTGCAAAAAGGCATACAGTTAATATGTAGTAGCGATACATGAACATAATCAAAGGCAGTCCAACACCATACGAGACTATTTGTATTGATACTAATGTTGCACTCTGTAAAATTCAGTTTGAGGTCAATTTTAACGAACAAAACGTGGCTATGTACGTCTTCTAAAGAAAAAGAGATCTGCAAAGAAAGACTTCAAAATATCCCAAACTGAACATACTTCATACATATAAATTACGGATTTAATCTTTCATGAGTCCAGTTGATTGGTTGACACTAAGCTCGAAAAGTGAACACATTCTAAACCTTACCGTCAATTTTTGTGCTAACAGCTAACCAGTTGGTAAGGTACTCATCCAATGTATTTCGTTCTAAAGTTGACGCGTCTAAAGCACGGTGGAAGCATGACTGTAATTTAAAATGAAAGAATGCTTACAATACGTCAGCTTCAAACTACAAAGTCTGACGTTACGGCAGAAAAAATTCGTTCTTTTTTCAACAGCTGTCTCTCTATTAGAACCCATTTATTTTCTTTAGTAACGTCAAACTATTCATAACATGCTCTAATACCATGCACACATGGATCTGGTTTCATTTGCAGCTAGCAGTTGTGGGCTTTGTGGCAGTTCTTTATGTATTAGTTCAGTACCCCATCATCATGCGGCATTAATAGATGGTAACTTTGTTGTTAAAGAAAAGATAATGATGCAATAAAACCTATACAGACACTAACCATTCGACACAACCATGGGCATCTGACAACTTGCCACACTGCCTGATTTTAAAGATCAGTAAAATGTACAATTTTCCGTTGCATATATTTGTGTGTACCTGTTGGGCATTTTGCAGGTCAAGGCTTGACAATTTCTCTTTGTGCATCGCTTGGTCAATATGATGGAATAATAGTGTGTCTTGCATAAGTCGATTTCTGAACGTTGACAAGTTAAGAGATTTGGCTAGATGATACTGCAAGAACAAAGATATTATGACATTACATCTATGTTCGTGTCGTAATATTGCTTCAGCAGTTTCGATTAAATTTCCAAGAAGATTCCAACTACTTGCACACTAAGACTAAGATTTGCTTTTTATTTAAAACGTTTTTATAAGACAATATTTACCGAATACAGTAGGACCTCTCTTTTACGACACCTCATTTGAGCGACACCCTCTCCTACATGACACTTTTGGAGTCAAATGTCAAAGGTACTGGTACAAAACGCTTAATCTTATCTCCTTTGAGCGACAATATCTCTTATACACTTTTGTGAAGCAAAATCTGGTTGTCGCTCAAAAGAGATGCTGCTGTACATGTATACTTACGCAGTGAATTTTGTGCATCTTGGTCAAGTAGTCCAAACCAAATGGTCGGTCAACGAATAAAGGCTTCAAATCAATCACAGCATCTGTTTCTGGGATCTCCCCCTTTTCGACCTGTTTTAGCAATTGTTTTGAAACAGGTTACTAAGGCATTATTGCAAATTTGTGACTTTACCAGTGTCGCACAACTTTTCAATTCCGGCGGCTCTAATAATAAAGATTGCCAATTAGTTACAAACTGGGGGCAATTACGACTTGGATAAGGGCAAATAACAAATTTCAGGGTGGGCAAGTTCTTTCCGTTTTGTTTTTTTTTTACCTGTAATAATACATTATCCATAAGTCGCTCAAGGCCGGGATCTCGAATATTCTTTATATGTCTCTCCATGTAGTGTAGAACTTTTGGTATGTGTGGTAAACGATGCTTCAAATAGTACTGCCCAAATTCTATTCTCTGCTCTGGCAACCAAAAGTGCCTACACAGTAACTGTCTTGGAAATAAATAGCTGAAAGATAAAATAATAAAAATTTTAAAAATTAGTGTCGCTCAAAATATGGCCATTTAAATATCTTCTAAACTAACTTGTATATTGAGGGAAAGTTTCAAAGGGATGTGTTGTTCCAAGACATATTCTACTGTACTGAATACTTACGCAATAGGAAAAACCACATAGTTCATGAAGGGTAGTGCAGAAATGATAAGCACAGGTGACACTCGTAACATATCATACGGTATCTGGATAAAAATCAATTGCAAATTTCATGTCAAACTGCAGTTAATGCCTCACAATAATTAATACGTAATTTACAAAGCATACTTTTGTAGTATGGAGGGATGATTTCGCTAAACAAAAGCCGAAAATAATAACGATGCAATATTATTTGAATGCTTTCAAAACCATGCTTCATTTTCACAAAGTATAGATGTTTAAAAGCTGACATTTTCTGCTTGTCGTTTTCACACTACCCAAGAGTTAAAAAACATATATGCTTACAAAGTAGTTTTTGAAAATGTCATAACACTTACGCAAAAAATGGTGTCAAGACATCAGTAATGGGAATATTCAGTAAAACAACTACAGGACCCGCCCGTAACATGTCCCAAGGCATCTGTACGAGAAACAAAAATAAAAATAAGGTAAAGAAAATTGGTTGGAACTACGTCTACAAAAGTATGCTTACCGAACATTTTAAATGTGACCTTTTGGGTTCAAAATAAAATTTTAAATACACATTTTGTACCATTGATATTACTTGAAAGGTTGAAACAGTTTAATATGAATCCTACAATACAATCATTAGGCTGATTGTTTGTACCTGTCTGTAGTTTTCTAATTCGTATCTGGAAAAGGTACTGAGTTTTTCATCTGTCCATAAACCGGTTGTTACTTTGTAGTAGGCCTTGGAGTCTAGAAAGAAGCTGTGTATACCTGCAATCAGTGTCCAGACGCAAATATAAATAGTGCTGCTAAATTAAAATCAAGGGGTGCTACACACAAACTGACAATAGAACTGCAGATGAAATATTGGGATCCAGTGTTTACACAAAATAAGTGAAAAATGAATTTAAATATTAACACCACTAAACATCGGAAAACTGAAACCGAATAGTATTTATTAACCTGTTTTAAAAAGCATGTAAATCTTGTGAGCTTTTGGCGACTTTTTCTCCAACCATTTTTCCATTCTTGCCATGTGTCCCATGTATCCCTTGATCAAAGCTGTTTTGGCTTTGCCTGGTCGTTTCACCTCTGGGATTTTTGGTGGTTTGTGACTGTAATATCTGCATTGAAATGAAACAGTCATAAATTACCGTCAAGCGGGTGTTTATTTTACAATTACGTAATTTAAAAATCATCTATGAAATGCTAAACTGTTGGTAAATATTCACAAGTCAATCCAACACTTTAGGGGCCTCATGATTTAATATAACTTTGGAAATAAAACATGTTCTCATTAAACATTTGTTCTTTTCTACGGCTTGCCCTTGTAAACGTTTCGAACAGTCATTAAAATGTGCACCGGTTTTTTGTCAATAACATCATCAGTAGTATAATATTAGCAGTAAATAAAGCAGCAAATAATGAAAATTATATTTATACAATCAACCTGATGACTGATTGTTTCATTATGTCATTATGAACAGCAGAAATTCGATGAAACTGCAATGCATGTCTGCAAAGTGATCTAACCGGAAACGAGGCCATTGCATCAGTTTTTGATAAATGTTATGTACAGCAGTATCCATAGTTCTAATGATAAGGTGGTTGATCAAAAGAACTAGATCTAAATGAAACAAATGCGTATCAGAGGTTTTCAAGTGTGTGTGTGTGTGTGTGTGTGTGTGTGTGTGTGTGTGTGTGTGTGTGCACGTCCGAGTACAGATTGCCTTTGTACTATCATGTGGAACAGGGTTTACTTTCAGGGGTCGACCCAGGATATGGTCAAGGGGGACCCAACTTGTCAAGTGCCGATGTTTGCCAATGGAGCGAAGTGAAGTCACGTGAACACAGTGAGCAAGTAATGGTGTGTGGTGTGTGGCCCATCTTAGGGCCCCAGAAGCCCTGGAGGTTTTCATCAACAAGTATTCATTATCCTGTATTTCTGGTGACCATTTATGTTTAATTTGTTGGTAACTTTTGGCAATGCAGTAATTTTTGTCAATGCAGTTATGAATCGTAAGATCTTTGTACATTTTCTTAGTACAATATTATATTAACATGTACACACAAATAGAGTAAAAATTGATTCATGAACTAGACTACAACACCCCAAACCGAGTCATTTGAAACCCTAAACTGAACCACTTAAAATTTACAATTTCTCATACACAAAAGCTACGAGCCAAATTCTGCTACTAATAATTCATTGTAAAATAATAAATTAAAAGAGTAGAAAGAACAAAGCATATCTGTAGGACATGGCAAATGAAATGAGGCAAGAAAAATTTGGAAGACATTCCAATGAAAAGATGTTGAGTGCAGTGAGGCTGGAAATTTTTTGGAAAAATTATTTCTAAGTGTTATGCTGAGTGAAGCAAGGCTGAAAATTTTTACAAATTACAAATTAGCATCTTGAGGTGCTGGGGCCCGAGAGTAGGGTCCCAAAACTGGTCATAAAATAAAATTTGTCAATTTGTAAATCGATTTGCGTGCATTTGACTAAAAGAAAAAAAATATTATTGTTTAATTAATTAGTGTCGTGCTGTGGAGTCAAGATAAATGGGAAAGAGTTGAAGGACCATTTGCAAAAATATTTTATTTTTATTCTTTCGCTTTATTTAGAATTAACATTAGCATATTGTTACAATGTTCTCTATGGTATTTGTTTCTAACTACTTTGCGCCCAATCGTCTTTTGCCATCAAGAGGGTTATGTTATCTCATCCAAATAATATCACATAATATAGGTTTGTTCATTCAATTGAAATCTATATATTATTGTAATACAAAGCCAAATGGCACTAAGACGTCAATAACTTTATATATTGTAAAACAATTTTTAAAGTGCGTTTAAATTCGGGCGTCAGCTGTTGAAAAATCGATGAGTGCCAAATAGTTTTTATTGAAAAAGTTTTTGTAATAAAAATCAATTATGATTTAAACTGGACACATGTGCGGTGTGTGTCGTGTCACTTGCATAAAGTTGATGTGTAATTCCCTTTCTCATTTTTACAGTGGATAAGTTAACAATCCTCTTTCGAGGACGCTACTGGGAAATAAACCTCGATTACAGTTTCTAGTATTTATTATTAGATCTTCAAAACGTTAAACACAACTACACTGAGGAAAAAGTGACTTTTGGGGAAAAAAGATAAAGAAATATAAACCATGGAAAGATTATCCATACTTGTAGCTGTATTATTAGCTTTTAACGGCTCTTTTGGACTAGAAACAAATTCTATGTTACATACCATGAGACTTCTGTACATGGAGAGTGAATTACTCGATTTAAGTCGTGAAATTCTGAAGAAAGACGTACATTTCAACGAAGATATTGCCAAGGATGAAGGATTGGAAGATTTTCATGACTTCAGAAAAGTCGAAAAGTAAGTGAAATTATCTTTATTTATAAATATTGTTCAATTAACAGTTGAGTGTGAGCGGGGACGTCAGTTGCCCTTAAATGAAAATAGTTGATTTAATTCCCCCTTCACAACCTTTGGCTAGTAAGAATGAATATTTTAGAATCTCTACCTTACTTTTTTCTGGTGTTTGACATAATTTGAAATAAACAACCATTTTTAAACACAGATTCCTGAATGAAGTCAAAGAGATTAATGGGAAATCCCTGGCGCATATTGATGAGATCAGCGGTGACGTTATCCAGATATTCCAGCTCAAATCCAGACTGACCAATGATTGGGCACCAATTCTGGAACTCATCGAAGACAGCGAGCTGTTCGGCAAAATTCCAGGTAAGATTTTGATCTAACTTTTGATCTACTGTCCAAAATAGTTCTTTTAAACGTTGCAAGAAACGTAAGCGAAGATTCGAGGGATTCACTGTATTCATTATGAAATTTTGGCTGATTTGACACGTCGGCAGCAATTTTATAGTTTGAGTGGTGACTGTTATTTTAATGAGATATTCTAGAATAGAAATGTTACGCTGCATCCAAGTACGGTCGATTCATATTTCCGCCAATTTCTGGCGACGTTGCGAATTTAAATACTGAATGGTGTGAATAAATGAACATTTCGGATGCTTGCATTGACACATGTATAAATGTGGTTCAAGACTGTTTTATTGCGTGCGCGATATTTCAATTGTTTAAGTAGCAATATTAGGAATCCATAAAATGATTTTCTTATCTTATCTTATCATATGACAAATGAGGCCTACAGAGGGACATCTTCCGTTGTCATCTTCATGTATTTGTCCTTCCTCTTTTTATATTCATTCCAAGCATCTGTCGCCATGCTGAATTACAAAAAATGAAAATTTAAACAAAATGATAAAAATGAAGATATATTTATAATGTACACCGTTCATGAAATATAGACTATTTATTTGATTTATTTCGTACTCTAGTAAAATTCCAAAATGTAAACAGAAACTTGTTTACCCCATAAAATCAAAATCAGTTAATAAGATGTCAGTATCTAACACTGTTTCACAATACAAGCACTGGTTTACCAGGTGTAACAAAGCCAGCTGAAAACGTACACGAAATATAGTTAGGTTAAATCCAAAATAGATTGAGATTTTTGTAATTGTGTCAATATTGGAAACCATTAAATTTAGATGAGTCTGAATAGACCAACCACCATCTGTTTAACTATTGTGTGTTTGAGATGAATTTTTCTGCTGCATAATGGTTTAAAAAACTATTTTTCCAATTTATGTTTTTTTGTAAATGATCTATGTAATATCTAGAGGTCATGCCGCTTAGCTCCAAAAAGTTCAAGCTAAGCGGAAGTTCGAGTTAAACATAAATTTTATAGTAGGTAACCTATTGATGGGGCATTTAAAAAGTTCGAGCTAACATGTGTATTACACCTGGGCTTGCAACAGATTGAGCCCGGTAATAGTGGCTGCAGTATGCTTGCGCATGCATCTGCAGGAAGCTGTTAGCCTATCAGCCAATCAGACACAAGCATTCCCCAAGCTGTTACAAACAACAAATTCAAATTCAGTTTAGATTGAGAACTTCAACAGACAACATGTATTTTGTTTGTCCAAATAAATTTCAATCTTTTCTCGGTTTAAAGCAAACCAATTGCTTTTGTTATTATTCCAGATCAAGCTAATAACAAGCTAATTAGCGACAACCGCAAGTTAATACAACATGCAGGTCGAGTTATCCGTGTCCGAGCTTTTAGAGGGATTATTTGATTTTGAAAGTAACTCACCAATTCACATTTACACACTTGAACACATAGACGTTTAAATTCCTTGTCAAATGCGTCTCTTTCAGTGAGCTCTGATTCAGATACCCTGAATTTCTCATCCAGATATTGTTGTATGAATAATTTTCTGTCATCATCAGTTGGATAATGGTTCTTGTAATCAGGAGGAGTTCCTGTTTATAAAAATAAAAAAGATCACGAGTATTTGTGCCGAATGTGAGGTGGCAGTGTATTGCGAAATACCTGTATGGCAGATTATTTTCTATTGTACCTGCAAGAGTGACAAGATAGAAGCAATATCCCATGCTGCAAATTGAAGTCCACACTGCTCGTAGTCCACAAAAGTTAAACAGTCTGCAAGTAAAACAAACATGTTTTGTTAAATCTGGTTACAGTTATATTAGGATGGGGCATTTTACCACACAATCACAAACTATACCTTCTTCGTCATGATACATTATGTTTCCCTGCCATAAATCTCCGTGAGAAATTGCTAATTGCATATCTTGCTGCAGAAGGTGTTCGTGCAATGCTAGGGTCTCTGAGGCAAAGTCAGCATAAGGAATATTGGCACAATACCTGGAATAAATAATGTAATAACAATTCATTCGATGCTGAACGCACAGTCCGGCTGACGCCGGAAACAAGTTTTCATGCAGTAGCTTATTACTGCAGTCCAGTCCGCCATCATGACAAATTAACTTTGTGATGGTGTGCTGGAGGTATCATTTGCATTTAATTGAGTTTCGCCTTTGTGTAAATTGAGACAAATTCCTAGACATTCATACCTAGACTGTTTTGCCTGATCTTTGAGAGTCTCGGGAACATTGTCAAATGCCACCCTGGTGAGATAGAGAGGGTTGGCTCTGGGATCAGTGCCGACAGGAAGTTTACTATGCATTTTGGCCAATTCAACTGCCACCAGACTAAAATAGATAGAAGTATTATGTACCCATATGCCATACAACACCAAGATAATTATTCCCTATTGTCAACATAGACTAATGAAAAACGTTTTACTGCCATTATAGACCTATCTTGACACAAAATAAAAAAATATATATTTATTTATACCTCATGATGTGTTTGTCTCTCATTTGGTCATCATCGAGAGGTTGACCTTTGAGAAATTTAAAAACTATGCCATTTCTGAATGAAGCAAATACAGGCACTCCAAGACCTCTATTGTTTAAAGCTAGCAATGTCCTGAAAGAAATTATTTACCAATTTTAGGATGCAAGAGAATGATTTTTGCTGTACTCTGTGGCTAGTTTCCGTAATCGAACGATGTGATCTTTACTGTTCCTGAATTAATTACAGATGTTTACTTGGTTTATCATTAGAATACAAAATATACATTGGATTTATGCTGCAACAGCGGAAATCCAATATATACGTCATCGCAAAAGTCACTTGTAACGAAAGGATGACGCTGTTCCCAACACATTATTTGTATTGCAATGAAGTTTGTCTTTACAAGTTTATATTTGATAAATGGAACAGATCTAAATGCATTGTACGTACCTTAATTCGGTTTCTCTGTCTGCACCAAGACCAACCGTCGCTTCACTGTTGACACGGATGACAAGTCCATCATCCAGATCGGTGTCGGATTTCAAGTGAATCCCGTACATCTTGTTGATAAATCCTCCGGACAAGAGCTGAAAAACCCCCCAGAAATGATTGCTTCATTATTAATATATCATGAATATGTCCACCTCGGGACCCACCAGGAATTAGAAAATATAAAAGGGAATTCTTTTATGTTCGAACTCATTAGAATACAAAATATAGATCGGATTTATTGCCCGTCAGGTCAGGTACCGCTTGAAAAGAAAGTTCCATCAGCTTACTTTTGGGGAAGTTTAATATGTCATCACAGTAAGCACTTGTGATAGAAGGATGACGTTATTCCCAACACACTATTTGTATTGCAATACACTATAATTTCATTATTTGTACGCAAATAAATTCTGTAAAAATAGGGTAAATGAGTAGAAATCCGGATCACTGGAAACGTACACTAGTCCGTGGAACAATTTGATATTGATATGTAGGGTGAATCCCCATTGCTTGTAAAAACAAATTAATTAGATCTAAAGCCAGAACTACCACATTAGGTTGTTTTAGTGCCAGAATTTTAGAATGTTTCAGAGTTGATTGTACTCACCATGCACCTTGGATACGTCAATCGAAAGTTTATGTTACCTATTAATGGTCGAAGTTAAGTAAAATTATTTTACAAGTAAATCAACCTTAATATTCAATTCGTCAGTCTTCCACGATGGTTTAATCACTCTGACAACTTCCAGTAGTCCATTCTCTGGTTCATTTGCAGGAATCCTTACATCAAGGTATTGGTACTCCATGGCTGCGATTGCAAGCTTCAAACTTTACAAATTCCGAACATTTATAATCACATAGTCTAACGTTTAATATATATTGAGTTGGTTGGAGCTATTGTTTCAGTATATATGACTATTCAATGTTAGATAAAAGCAAAGTGCATTTGATCTTTTATCATGTAATTTATCGATTTGTTAATGTAGAGTAGCATCAATCGGTGGTGAGGCGGAGTGAATGCACAGAGCAAGCGAAAGCTTAAAATTAGTTCCATAACGTTTA
>JBCAUI010256190.1:0-16103 GCA_038406195.1 Haplosyllis anthogorgicola
GAAGGCACTTTTATAAGTTAAAGAAAACAAAATTTCTAAGAGAGATACATGATTTTCTGGGAGATTTAGTTAATTACAATTACCATTTAACATTTAAAGTTGATGTATGAACATTTAATACAAGTTTTGTATTCTACAAGATTTTTCCGAAAAAAACAAGAAAGATACTGATTGTGTTCGGACTAAAAGTTGATATTTCTCATTTATTCTTTTTATTTTGATGTAAAACTAGATAAAATTGTTTTAGTAAACATTTATAGACTTTGTAGTGGTATCTGAAAAGAGAAAAATACAAAATTAATCAATTTCAAAAAAGTCGGCAAATGTCACAAAACTGGTACGGCACGTCGTGATGGCTGCTCATATCTGGGATTGTATGCAATCTGTACAGGTTACATTTAAGCCAACCAATGTCCAGTAACTCAGGTCAGCTCATTCAGAATATGACACATTCTTAGTTTTCCGTAGTCCTGAAGATGGTTTGTATGTGCTGCCATCTGTTTAGCCAATCCGTCTGGCTTAATTACACTGAAGCAGTACCCGGTTAAAGAAGCGGATACAACCAGCCCTCTCTGGGCATCGACAAACAACGCGGCAGACAAGAATATGTTTTTAGTCTGAGTATTCATCACATGTGTAATGCTATCGTTATCCTCTTGTCAGGGGAGCTTGATTGCAGTCCTTTCGAATCCCAGATTGAAATAATTTGGACCGTAACTAGTGACAATGCTTTCACAATGGAGGTGTTACATTCGCAATAGATCTGAATGCTTTGACTGGGTAACCAGTCAGCCGGAGCCAATTCTACTTTTAAAGACGAAAGAAACTAAGAAAAGTCTGAAATTAAATTGGCTATGTTGGTGGCTCAATATTGGTCAGAAAAAATTGTTGGCGATGGACATCTGTGTATCGGGCATGTCAATTTTTTACACCAGTTGAGCTGAGAGCATTGAAATAATGTAAATTATAATTAGTCTCAATGCAGATATATCACGTGAATTCTCAATGGTTCGGAATGTTTTGATTGCGTAACCAGTCAGCCCGAATCAGTAAGCGTACAAAAGGGAACTTCTGCTGACAAATTTATTCATTTGTGGACCAGTCACAGCAAAATACACACACCCAGTCCTATCCATGCTGGTCAAACCTTTATAACCTTACAAGAGTGTTGAGTATTTGGTTTCCGACTGCAAATGTCTGCGTGCGCCCAAAACTGACCTAATCGGCCTATTTTACTGGTTCCGTATTTCCACATGTCTATCCCCCAGTAGTTTTTTCCGACCGATACTGAACCATCAGTACTTCTAGTTTCATTTCAGATTTAGTAAAAGTGTCTTTCGTCTTTAATTAAGACAACATTTGTTTACGTAAACCTATCTGCTCTCATTCCTTGGATAAATATCAGCAATTCAGAAACAGATTCTCACAAAACACCCCATGGTATGTTATAGATCTACTTCAATATTTAGTTTGCACCAGATTGGTTGTTCGTCAGACAGAGTAATACATTCAGGAATCATGGAGAAAAAGCAGCCAAATAATTATTTTCAAATCACGCATCCAAACATGGTCATGTTTAGGCAATCGTTTGAACAGAAAGAGACGCCAGAGCTATTAGTGCTTGTGAAGATATTATTTAGGAAAAAATTATTGTTACTTTTAAGGGGAATAAATATAGAAAGCACACAATAGCATTACAAAGTGAAAGTGAAGGAGCGCCTTTGTATGTGTGATCAAAAATTGCCATATTCTCGTGAAATATGACCCGTAAATCGTGACAAGCAGCTGAAGCAGTGGAAATTAAAGAGGATTTATTAAAAATTGGATGCCATATTATGTCTGATACACCTTCACTTCTAGAATATTGCATTTCTGTATGATACATATCAGAGTACAGACCTTTCGGATATTCTTGTGCCATATTTATACTCAGAGATGAACATTTGTAAGGAGTGTAATTGTTGAACACCTCAAGGATATTATTAACGAAACAAAACAAAAGGGACTACAGGTGTATGGCATGCAGCAGCAATGCTGTGAAATACATAGAATTTGAATTTCATCCAGGTAAGATAAATAGTCTATTTAGTTATCATATCCAGGGAACAATTGAATAATCAATCTTAAATTTATTGTGTATTTCATATAGCAAGAAAATATCACCGTAACAAAGGTAACAACAACTGTTTCGATTCCTTTTGCAAAGTAACATAAATGCAGCATTTACAAAGATACGAGATTGGGGAAGAAAAGAGAAATGGTTTAACGCCTGTGATTATGATTCAAATTCATTCAAATTGAACTGTGCTGTTGAATTACAAAATTTATGAATGAGAGTATCGCTAATTTTCTCTGTAGTTCATCTGTGACAATACGGCAATTTGTAGGCATTAACAGACAACTTCTTACTTGATGTCCTAGACAGCTTAAGTTGTGACTTGCTTCGATGGAACCATAAATTTTCTGCTGTAAGCTGCTACAGAGGCCATAGCTTTAAGTCTGAAGTGACGAAAGAAATTTACGAGCATTGACTTTGGAATTCCCATTGAAGGACTTTAGTCAGTTGACAATTTAGGAAGTGCATTTTCAATTAAAAGAGATGTAACTGTTTTTACAACGTGTTCTGAAGCTGGATAGCTGCGACAGACGTTACTGCAGTGACGTTTAATTTTATTTTGGTCACAAGCTTGCTGCACTTGTCATCTTTTCGACTTTGTATCACTTGCTGTAAGTTTGCGCTATGTCGCACTGATTCGAATACAGATGTGGTTTTGATTTTGAAACCACTGAATTTTACGACTGTGTTTCTTGGATTTTAAATCGAGGGATTTTATCCAGTTAACAGACCAATCCTACATCTTACATATTTTTTCATCCATTGGTGAGCACACTTGGTGATCTTCGAACCAATGATTATGGGTTGTGGGTTCCATGCACTCTCAATTCAACAGGTCATCAGTCTGTCTTGTGTAGTTTTCCGATTTTGAATAAAATAGATATATGTGTTGATACCAGGGCATAACATTTTCACTCAAGACAACAATCATAGGGATAGTAAATGGAGAGTGGTTTAAGGACTTGAAACGGTCAATTTTAATAAAGTAAGAGACAACGGCAATTTTTCTATCTTTTTTGCCGTTGACGGAATCACCACGCCAGAAGCCACATCAGGAAAACGTGGAAAATCTCCATTGACGTTTTCATTCTTTATGTCAGATACTTTACTTTCCTCTTGCAATTCATTTGTCTCCATTTGATTGTCGCTCTTCCTTTCCTCTAATCAATACATGAGGATGTTTGGAGCTGATTACAGTGGAAGTACAATTGTAACGTGAAGAGCAGTTCAAGCTTTAAATTACACAATGAATAACGCAAACTAAATTTATTGGATTACTTCTTTCTGGGTTAATTTGAAGGTTAAAATTGAATTGAATTCTTCTAAATGTGACTTATTTCTCTTTTTTACCATCCCTTTATTTTTTAGAAATGGAATAAGAAGTAATATTCTGAATCAGTCAAAATGTAGCAATTTATAATATTTTATGTGCAAATTAAACGAAAATACGGATAAAAGTGATTTAGTAGTAATCAGATACTTCGTAGTGTAAAAACTTAAGCGTACATGAAATAAGAAACTACAAAGCAGCAATATGCGAAAAAGGCAATTTGTATCAAAGACATTTATAAACATGAACGACTTCTAGTCTATTTTCATTTCACGAATAATAGAATTTTACATGGTGCGTTTTGTTGGAACAAAGGCGCAATGGGAATAATCCATTGGTGGATCTAGGGGGGGGCGCGGGAGGCGCCCCCCCCCCTTACGGCCCAAAATTTCTTCATTTTCATGCAGTTTTTCTCGATTTTTGGGTGAAAATAGGTGAAAAAATTGGATTGGCGCCCCCCCCCCTACGGGAAATCCTGGATCCGCCAATGTAATCTATTGTTTTCAAGATTACACAGAATCACAAGACACGCCTCCTCTTAATGTGATTGAACAGTTATATAATCACTTTTGGCATGGAGGTCGCCATGTTTGCCACAAATGGGTCCCGGTTGGGTGCATTTGGTAATACCGTTTTCACGAAATCCAGGAAGTGCGCCGGGGAGGCGGTGGGCATTGGTCGGGCTCAACTTCGCGTAGTGCTTGTAAGGATCACAAACTCACTTACGAATATATATGTGATGGTGTGACGACCTTTCCGCACCCGACACGACTCTCGGCACCTTCCGGTCTTCCGATACGTACTATTTGGTGCGGTCAGCCGACCCGGTCAGGACCCAAATCTTTTTGGTAACATGCCCTGGAGATGCTTTGCACATGCACAGTCCATCATGATGTGATTCTGTGTCATGGTGGAATGCCTTGCATCACCACCATGATGCAGACCATGATGGCATGGTTTGGTGACGTCACGTGCAGGGTGCATAAAACCAGTCGGCATCCAAGCCCAGTGCTCTGTCGGTCCTTGACTTTCATAGAGGCAAGGTCCAACCACCATCAGCCTGACCCCAAACAGCTGCCCCGTTCAGGACATTTCAATCATATTTGATTGGTCATATTCTGTTTACCGACTCGGCACTCCACATGGAGCCTGCCGCTTAAGTTGTTAAGTTTAAGTTTGTGTTCAGTCACTCTACCAACCAGCCGATAACATCACCCTGAGTAAGATGTGAAGTGGGACTGCTACAACTCTTGGAAGCTGAAATCGCACACTGTGCAAAATGACCGACCCCAGTCATCCAAATTGCTAGGCTCACAAACAAAATTGAGGTTGTGAGGAGTTCACTCCTGTGACAATTGGCATCTCTGGGTGGGCTGACACAGTTGTATTGGCAGAGGGAGCTGTCCGGTTCAGTGGTCTGCCAGAGGGCTGATGCAGACCACAATCTGCAGCACAAACACAACCGTCTGAATGGGGTGCAGTGGCAGTATTCAAGCGATTTTTCCAAATCATCTGAGCATGGGGACCCTGCAGGTGGCTAAGTCAGGCCCCCATTGATGATATTCGTGGCAGAGTGACTAGACACCCTGGTATTTAATTCTGATTTGCCCTTAGCCTTAGTGCCAATATAAAGTTGAACCGACCCAAACATCAGTAGCCGTGCAAGCAAAATGAGTAAGGACGGGATGCCCACAGGTGGACTCACAAGGAGCTGCCCAGTCAGCAACGAGGAGGACACTGCCGGCACTACAGTGGTGGAAGTAATTAATGAGACACTTGTAGAGCCATGTGACAATGGGGTGGCTGGTGCTGAGGACTGACCTGGATTCTGAGGTCTGCCAGACCAAGCCCCAGTTGAGAGAAGAGGTCCCAGGTCTGCCCAACCAGAGGACCACACAGATCCATGCAGATACGCAGTGCGTTTGTCTGTGCTGGAATGGGGTGTGGACGGGAACTATCACCCACCCCGTACACACCTGTGGAAGACCAGGTTGTACTCGACCTGGTGCACACCAAGGAGTGAGAGTTGAGAGAAGTGATTTTGGTAGATGGGACTCATGCCCTGCTATTCTTTGGGCAGAGGGTCTGGAATGAGGGACTGTTGTGGAACGAGGCTGAACAGCTCACTGTCTGCCTATCCATGGGCCAATGTGACTGGATCAGTCACCAGATGGAACTCATCACCATGGAGATACCCTTGTTGGCAGCTAGGCAGGTGGCCGCTCACCTGGTGGGTGAAGTGCAAGAACACGCTCGATGACAGAGGTTGGCCCGACCCAGAAGAGACTCAGGCAATTCCACCTTGGGAGCTGGGTTGGATATACCACCACTGGTTGGCCGACCACGATGTAGACCAGTGGAGTCAGATCCTGACTCCGAATCAGGAGATACCCTGGTAGGAGCTGAGGCACCTAGCATAGGGGCTGCCAGGGTAGAGGCGATGGAACAATCATCTGGATGGGGGACCAAGAAGCCCTGGCCCCAAGCTGAGAAGAAGAAGCTGGTGAAGGCAGAACCTAAGGCGGGCCAGTGACGAGGCCCAGGGAGACCCCATTGACTGCCTCCATTGCCTTCCCCCTCTCCAGATTGGGGAGGAGAAGACTCAGACTCCAACATGTCATACACCTCTGATGCCACAACCATTAGCCATGCTAGCTGATGGGGCAGGGGGTGTCGGAGAAATGGGAGTAAAGATAGAGTGGGAAACCTGAAATTGGCACCCTTGACTGACTCCAGCTTGGCCACTGCCTATATTGTGTGAAGGAACATCATCAAAGGCCACCAGAGGTCGGGGTATAAGGACTCGGTGATTGTGTCTGCCATGGGCAATGCCATAGTGGATCTGCTGGGAGCTGCCCATATCACACGTGAACAGATCGTGGCCAGTATGTTCCGTCAACTGGATGGTTTCTTCAAGGTGTGAGTTGTATGCAATGCAACAATGGCCCCATGAGCCGGTGCGGATGTTTGCCGCCAGACTCAGTGATATGGTGCAAATCATCCAGGATGGACATCCCCATAAAATGACCCCACAAGTGGCTGACAGAACAGCCTGTGACCATTTATATGGGTGGCTGTGAGAAGACCTAAGATCATCCTTGTCATTTGTGTGACAGGAGTTGATGGACTATTCCTTTGACTCACTCCTGGAGATAATCAAGACCAATGAGGGGGCCGAGAGATCCTGGAATTGCTATGTGGGCAATGACCACCATGACCACATTAGGTCAGGGGGTCATGATAGCTGGCCACAAGCACAGACCTGAGCTTCAGCTGTGACTCCCCCGACCACCTGATTTGTGACTGCCCAGACTGGAACCCTGTCTGGAAGGCATATTTAAATGGAATGGGGGGAGGTCATGGAAACAGGGAGCACAGACCCCAAAGAAGCTGACCAACCATGGGCCATGCCCAACAACCAGTTGTCGGGACACCCAGGCCTCCAATTGAGGGCCAATCACAGCAGGGCTCCCCTGATCAATGAGGATGCCTTAGGGCACTGGTGGGAAATGACACAGTCAGTCACATTAAGGTCAATGGTAAGGCCTGTTTTGCATTCATTGATACAGGCTCGACCATCAACCTAGTGACACCCGGGTATGTGTGAAGCCAAGGACTATGCAAATATAAAACCTAAAAATATAAAATGACTAACTACTAATACTAATGATGGAGGCTAAAATTTTGGCAATGTCTGGTGCTGACCAGGAGTCATCTGGAAGATGCAGTGGTGAAGACTCATGGCAACATGGATGGCATCCTAAGTACAAAGTACGAATATCGCTAAGTGGAACTGGAACAACTAGAATGATATGAAACGGCAGTATAAATGTTCACGAACCTCATGGACACAACCTGTGTGTGTATGGTAAAGATTCAGCAGTGAGGAACTATTACGCTATGTGTGCCAGAGGGGACTCAATCCTGCTCTGAGTCACTGATCTCATTCTTCCTCCTGGGCTGGGCCTTCTTGGACCTCACTGACTCTTTAGGGTTCTGGGCATTGAGTCAATCATAGAGGCAGTTAGGCCACTTCCTCGGGTCCTTGATCCTATTGGTGATGCTGATCTGGGGATGGAAATCCCAGAAATGCTGATGCATTGCGGCAATCATCCAGACCAGTCTGAATTTGCCTGTACCTTGATGGATTGGCTTCTTTTTGCAATGAGTGCACACAAGGGTGGTCCTATAATGGGCTTGAAGGATGTGTGACAGGAGTCATTCCCATTATAATGTACACAGAATGGGCAAATGCGGTAGTGAGTTGAGGAGTTGGTGTTGTAATGGCTGCAGAGGAGAGCACCCTTGCTGTGTGGAGGGATCAGCATGTATTCCACATCAGACTGCTGGGCACAGGCCACGAGGAAGAGATGAGTAAAGTTGCAATGCAGACATGCCAGATCTTCACTGACATCATACCAGGAGGGCATGTGGTCCTCATCAGTTGCCAGAGCCCTCATGTGAAGTGGTCAGGCTTGCTGCCACATGGTTGCTAGTCAATCGTCATGGAGGGTGTTAACAGTGTCATTAATGTCAATGTTGTGTTCTTCATGGAGCTGATGGTGCAGGGTCCAGACATCTTTAGAGTTGTCATGCCATAGTTTTGGTGATGCTCAAGAACCTTGATCTTGTGTGTGGCTGCCTTGTTGCACATCTCATCCTTGTCTTCATCCATCTCCCCCTCTGGCTCCTCATCTTCCTTCATGAGCTGGTACTGTTTGGAATAGAGGTCCTGGTGATGATGCCAGCCATCTGGCTTTTTGAGAACTGGGTCTAGAATGTTGATGCCATCATCCAAGGTCAGGTCATCATCATCATCCAGGAGACTGAACTTCTTCTTTTTCTTCTGAGAGCTGTCTTTCTCCAGGGAGTGAACACTGTGCTTGTTCGGGTCCTTCCCCTCTGTGGCCGACACCTTCGCTATATTCCCAAGTAGATGATCCAGTGGCCCCTTCTTGCTGAGAGTTGGTTGAGCCTGCTTCAGGGTGGTTGCCCCAGCCTTGGGAGTGGAGACGGCAATGATAGTGACCTCTGCATCAGAATTGTCACGGCTATTGGAGAAAGCTGACTGCTTGACATCACTGGGACCCTTCTTTGGTGTTCCGGCTGGCTCTACACTTAGCAGTTGGGAGGTAGACAGAGTCTGACCTGAGATCTTGTTGGAGGTGTGGACTGGCTGTACTGCTTCAGCTTCCCCATGATGAACTCATCCCCAACAGCCTTTTGGAGTTTGGGAGAGTGGTGAGGAGGAGCAATCATGCTGGGATAGGTGATCAGGTGGAGAACTATGTCCAGACTGGAGAGTGTGGTGGACAGGTCAGCTAGTGACTTATACCGGCTGACCCAGACCAGACCAGTCATCACACAATGGTAACTGGCAATATGTTCAGCATCAAGCTCCTCCACCAGCAGTGCATGATTCTCCATGGCAGTTTTGAATGCCTTAGCTTGGTCTTCTGCTATTTGTAGTCAGCCTGCAACCAGTGCATTGCCCACTCTAGTGGCTAGTTCATCCAGAGTCAGAGCCCCTGACATGTGAGCTTTTTTGTATGTGATGTTCAGATCGAACTGAGTTTGGGAACTGTGGACATGGAGAGTGGCCACTCCCTGTCTGTAGTTGGCTGCCAATGCATGGAAGTCAGCAATGATCTTGGCTTCTATGGGGGTGATGAGATGTGGTCGCCCAAGATGTCTCGGTTCGTCGGCTCATAGCCTGTGACTGCTTCTCTGCTGTAGCCATCCTTGACCCCATAGCAGAAATGTTGCCTGCCAGCACTAATGGGCATTGTACAGAAATGGTCTGTGGGATGAAGGTGAAATTGCCAACTCCCAGGGTGAAGATTAAGTTGCCATCCTGACCCAAGGCCTCCTCCATTGGACCAAAGGCGATCACAAGTATGGGCCCTTGGGGAAACATCTTCCCAAGTTTGCACATGCTGGAACTTGCAGCTGGGTTCTGACTTGAATAAGTGGCATATGGCAGCACTGCCATACCATCCCTGGTCTGGAGGAGTCTGCATCTGTGAAGTTTAGTTATCTTGAAAAGAGATGTGAGGTTATAGTGGACCTCGGGTTCAGTTGTTCCAAGCTCATCTGGAGGGTGCATGAAGTAGAGCAAAATGGGCATCAGTTTGTTCCAGGGATGGTGCTCCAGCCAAGGAATGGCTTCTGTTTTGGTGTCCACATGCACAAAGACACCACACAGCATGTTCAGGTCTTCATCCAGGGCGGACTTGTCCAGCATCCTCATGCCACCCAGGAGAGTCATGGTCAGCTGGTCTTCATAGGTAAAGACCCGGGTCATGCAATACAAGTTCGGTACACCTGGAACAGATGGTCATAAATAACACAAGGTTCAGCACTTTGACCCAGTCTGTGGGAACCCTTTTGGAGGTCGAGGTGTACTCCCTGAAGTGGCCCACTGCATGCATTGCATTGATGACAGAATGTGACCTGGCCTCCATTGGTAGATATCGTATGGGGCTGAGTATGTCCATGCTGGTCCATTCCAGGAATGGTTCCAGAGTGAGGTTCTCAGGGTCTGAACAAAAGTGCTCCTCACTAAGCTTGACACTGTTGCAGGGTGGATTTTCAGACCCAGAGACCACTTTTGAAATTGTGTCAGAGATCTTCAGGGATTGCATCATGCTTGTTGAGACCATGACTGCCAGGGAAGATTTGGGGTATGTGGCAGCAGGTAGCTTGCCCATCTTAATGTCCTCCTCCTTGTTCCTGGTCTTCTGAGGTAGATGGCCCTGTTTGCCTTGGCCACTGGTCAACTCCTCCTCTGACTCGACCGTAATGACAGTAGGCATGCACACCAGAAGTCAGGTTGGGTGGAGCATTCTTCAGTAACTGAGCATCTTCTCTGGTAGTCTAGAAAAAGAGAGACATGCAAGTGAAAGTCTGGGGGAGTAAGTAGTCACTTACACCAACTTGTAAAGGAAAACCACCCAAAATTGAGAAAAACCATGAAGCGATTGGCTGACCAGGTCAGACCCTGACTGTACAAGGGATGACCCCAAATGGGTACCTGAGTCTGAGTCTGAGTAGGTAGTCAACCAATGCACACCAACCCTGACCATGAGTCATGGGCAAGGTACTCACCTTGTCTCCTTGGGAAGTTGACATCCTTTCACTTTGAAGACTGCTGAAGAAATGACAAGATACCCCCAGCTGCATGGGAAAATGAAATTGAGGCACTGCATGTGCAGAATCCTTTCAAGCCCGGTTCCTGTACTAGCAACACCATGGAGGACACCTTCCTGTAAGCTGAAACCTGACCTGCACTCAGCCTGTGGGCATGCAGACCCCCACACATGATGTCAAACCCAATCCCGGTCAGGGTCAGCCCACCAGAATATTTCAGAGTCAATTTTGCATGTATGCAGTAGGGTTATACCATAGTCGGACTGACTCACGACCTCGACCAGCATATTAATGTTTGCAGATTCTCTTGCAGTTTCTTGCTGATCCAAAAGGCATGTGATCCTAAGACAACCTACATTCAGCTAGCCAAGGAGGGAGCCAACTATGCCCATGAAATGGTCAACTGTATGTGCAAAGCTATAGCCCACATGGTGGTGGAACACGTGCTCCAGTGGTAGGATGAGGCCAGTCAGTTCATCCTCCTCCTTGATGCACTGTGGTATGCTGAAAACCGATGCTCGTATGACTATGCTCACACACAGACCCTGGAGAAGTACCTGCCCAATGCCAAAGGGAAGCACACCTGGGACATGATACGAGATTTCCATGAGAAGAACCAATTTGACAAACACATAAAGAAAATATGAAGTGATCTGCTTCCAGCTATTCCTGCCTTGTGGAGGGACTGGAAACTGGAACGTCATGGTTCCCTTTCACAAGTAGTGTATGCAGTGCAATTCCACATTCGTGCAGTATACAAAGGAGAACGGCAAGCCAGTGACATAACCGATGTGTACAAAGGAGAAAGGCGAGCCAGTGACACAACTGACATGCCTGCAGTGAAACACTATGAAATTTTGCTGGCCACAGCCTGCCTCTGCAGACAACTGGAAGTATGGTCCAGAGAAGCCAAACTTCACACCAAGGAAAATGAACCTCAATCCCAAAGTGCGAACATGCCCTCAAACAAGCAGAACTGGTCACTGTCCTACGATGTGTTTCTGTCTGGCTGAGATACCACTGTACCATTGGAGCCTGGAAAGGGGCACTACCTCCACTGAGGTGTCTCAGCCTTAGGTGTCACCATGGTCATGGGTGACCCACCGGGTTCCATCACTGCACCATCTGCAATGGACACGGATCCTTTGGTGACTCCAGATCCCCCCCATTAGCGGACTGGTCTGATGACAAACCCAACCAGGTCTGATGAGTCATTGAGGTAACCCCGACCTTGGATACCCACCTCATAGATTCAGCTGTGGGAGGAGATGTGGGATCAGAGCTAATACAAGGAATGGCTCTGCTGCTGAGAAGAGACTATGATGACACACACATCCTACTACATGGTGTGGCCACTAACATGATGGACCAACTTGATGGACAGTGCAACGTGGACTCCAGTCACCCCCTGGTGATATCTATTAACAACATCATCAGTGAGTTGTGTGAGTTTGTAAGATGACAGGAGGAGTCTGACCTGGTACCAACCCCATCCATACCAAAGGAGAGAGCTGACCTGTGCAAAGCCCTCACTGAAGTTAGGCACATGCATAATGTTGAGTCCTGGAGAGTGAGCCACAGAGAGAAGAAATCCAAAAGACAGAGATCCCACTCACAAAGGTGGTCTCCCTCAGAGAGCCATTCACAGTACTCTTCCAGATGTATCTTGGGAGTGGTTGAACATCATCAGGACAAGGACTCAGACACCAAATCCAACAGACAAGGACCTGATGTGGAAGACCATGATGCCACAGCAAAGGGGGACTGAAGACACATGGAAGAAGCCTCAGGGGCCAGATGGAAAGACCAGCATTCCAGAAGGTCATATTTGTACCAGGATGGTCATTGAGCAACTTAGTCGACAGCTGGATGTTTGGGAGGGGGCGAAGAAGTACCACCCAATCCTGTCAGAGCCCCAGCCAGTTGGATCTAGTTCTACATGAGCAAGCAGGACAAGAGGGACCTGACCATGCCTGTGTGGCATTGGGAGCTCATGTCTGTTTGCCTGACCCAGCATCAGACCCTGGCTGCCCACATGCATTTGGTTGGAGCATGCCACAATTGGCCAAGAATGACTATAACAGCACCATGATATTTTGGCCATCAGAACCCCCTCAGTTATGAGTAGAAGACTTCTTGGAGGACAGCTATATTTTGAGCTGTGTGAAAGGAACTTACAATGTTTGGGAACACAACTGACAGTGCCTGAACACCATGGGAGGTGCACTTCTCTATGCCAGCAAATGGGCAGGTTGTTTCAATGTCCCGTCTTATGAATACAAAGGTCAGTTACTAGGCTGTGTCCAGGAATTCATCAACTGCATGTCTCCGATCATTGAACTGGACCCCAAAGATTTCATACAGCAAATGAAGAAATGAAGATGTGGTATCTCTGAGGGGTATCTCAAAATGTCCATGCATGGCAAAGCCAGATTCCTTCTCTACGGTGATATTCATGGCCACATATCCAGGACAACTGTGAGGTCTGAAGTTCATAAAGTCCAACCCTCAACTGACAATCATGGTATGGGATGGGGAGCAGTCCTGTGCAGCAAGCTGCTTCCTCTGCAGGATTCCCAAAGAAGCCAGCAGGGGAGTGTAGCTAGCCAACCATATCAGAAGACCCAAAAGGGAAGGTCATGAGTGTCAAGCTGATATCAAGGCTGCCCACCCATTTAGTAATACCAATGGAACCTGTACCCCCTGCCACTACATGCACATGGGGAGACAGATCCGGAATGAGCCACCTTACCTTTGGACACCAGACCCTGTGATACCATAGACCAGAAACTGATGGAGGGTAGCCAGGATTCGCTGGTAATGGATGTAGCCAACTGGGCCACACTTGTTGAGGCTGCCAACCAAAGCATTGATGTGTCACCCTACATGGGCCTGGGGACATCTCTGGAGCATTTCCAGACTGCCGCCGACCCCCTAACCCTGAGCACTGTAGCAGCGACTGTCTCCACCATGACTATGATGCAGACCACCCACATCACATCTGATACACCTGATGGAGGATGGGCCCTCACTGTAGGGTCAGGTGACCCCCAACCACCAACTTTTCCAGTTCCCAAATCAGACTCTGAAATCCCTGCTGCCCTTGGTTCCCCAAATTCTGCCAGGAGATGAAGCCACAAAGGGTTGGCCACCGAGGATGAGCCAGCATTCAAGAAATCAAGTGACTCCAGCAAATGATCAGCCTGTATGAGTGACATACTGAATATGCTGACACTGACTTGTACACCTGTTTGTGCTGTTAAAATTTGTTCGATTTCTGATTTTTGATCTCACTGGTCTATCTATCTGTGTATTATTTATTGATATGTCATGTTGATAATGTTATTCTTGTTATCTTTGTAGTAATAAAGCACACCCCATGGCCAAAGTGAGTGTCTGGGGAGAGTGTGACAGTGTGACAACCTTTCCACACCCTACATGACTCTCAGCACCTTCTGGTCTTCTGATACATACTTTTTGGTGTGGTTGGCTGACCCAGTTGGGTGGTCGGGGTTGTGGTTGGGACCCAAATCTATTTTTGGTAACATGCCCCAGAGATGCTTCACACATGCACAGTCTGTCATGATGTGGTTCTGCATCATTGTGGAATGCTTTGTGTCACCACTGTGACAGACCATGACACCATGGTTTGGTGACATCACATGCAGGGTGCATAAAACTGGTTGGCATCCAAGCCCAGTGCTCTTTCGGTCCTTAACTTTTATAGAGGCAAGGTCTGACCACTGTCAGCCTGACCCTGAACGGCCACCCAGTTTGGGACGTTTCAATCATATTCGATTGGTTGTATTCTGTTTACCGACTCGGCACTCCGCGTGGAGCCTGCCGCTTAAGTTGTTAAGTTTAAGTTCAGGTCAGGTCACTCTACCGATCAGCTGATACCATCACCCTGAGTAAGATGCGAAGCAGGACCACTACACCTCTTGGAAGCCGAAATTGCACTGCGCCGAATGACCGACCCCGGTCGTCCGAATTGCTAGGCTCCCAAACAAAATCGAGGTTGCGAGGAGTTCGCTCCTGTGACATATATACCCTTCACTGCACACTGTGCCTCTTACTTTGACATCAACATGGCGTGAATTTCTTTTATTACCAAATTAAGTAGGTTTGAGCGAAATTTTTCTCCTCTGAAATAGTTAAACGCAAAATGATTTGTTTGTTGCATTATTAAATAGCAATTTCATGGCTGGATAGAGTAATAAAAACCTAATGACGGAATGGAAACGCGTGGTCATTAATATCACATATCACATACCATTAGCTGACAGTAGCATGCGGAGTTGTACAGCTTGATCAAAAATACTCAATTGCGGAAACTGGTTTGTTTTTTTTTTATGCGAGAAATTAAATGGACATGGCCAAAATATATTGCCAATTAAACACAATTAAAAGTTTACTTATTTGAATTATTAACGAGTCCTGTTCATTTTGAATCTCCACTGAAACAGCATAGAGACGAAATGAAGCAGTAGGAATTAATACGGAAATCTTACTTTGTATGAATTCATTATTCAGCTGATGGAAACAAATTCTTGCACTTCTAGGCATTCCTTTGTGCATTCCAGTAAATTCTCCTTCAAGAACTCTTCATTCACGTTTGTTGAAAGCTTAAGAACAACTATTTGACCAAATCACGTTACCTACAGTACAGTCACATTGGATTTTAAGATTTTTCAATATCATTCAAGATCAATTATAATAAGACAGGAATAAAATACGAGAATATCAAAAGGTTTAAGAAAAAACTTTTGGTGAACTGCTTGTATTCAAGGAAAATGGACCAGAGGAATCTGTGGCGGATCGAGGAGCCGACCTTCAAGAGGGTGCATAATCAAGCGCAGCTGATCGTCGAGCTGCGTCACTTAAAAAACTAGACAATCCAGTAGGTTGCAAAGCCGTTGCATTGCCCCCAAATGCAAACCCCCCACAACCAAAACCTGTTAAAAACGATAAAAGTAAACAGCAATCAACAATTTTTTTGAGTTTAGCTATAAAAATGGATTTAAAGTGACAATTTACTTACATATCCCATTCAAAGTACAGTAAAACTCCTCCTTTATGGCCACCCATTTTGCTCATTAAATTTGGCCATATATTAGGAGTTCCATAAAGGAGGACTGCATTTTAATGCAGTTTTGAAGAATATGTTTGGAACCAACATGGCCATAAACATGGAGTGGCTGTAAAGAAGGGTGGCAATAAATGAGGAGTTTTACTGTAATTATTTTTGTACAATTAGGTCTCAAAGTCAGCTTAAAGTGATGATTTACTTAGATATTTCATTTAAAGTAATGTTTTTTGGCTGATTAGGTCTTAAAGCATATTTAAAGTGATGATTTA
Source organism: Haplosyllis anthogorgicola (assembly GCA_038406195.1). Classification (NCBI taxonomy): domain Eukaryota; kingdom Metazoa; phylum Annelida; class Polychaeta; order Phyllodocida; family Syllidae; genus Haplosyllis; species Haplosyllis anthogorgicola. The sequence continues at coordinate 15,954 of JBCAUI010256190.1, forward strand.
CTTAGATATGCCATTTAAAGTAACATTTTTGGCCAATTAGGTCTTAAAGCAGATTTAAAGTGACAATTTCCTAAGATATGCCATTTAAAGTAATGTTTTTTGGCTGATTAGGTCTTAAAGCAGATTTAAAGTGATGATTTACTTAGATAT
>JBCAUI010256301.1:0-16102 GCA_038406195.1 Haplosyllis anthogorgicola
CTAGGTGTAAATAAATGCAAACTCCGTGCCAGAGGGTCAGTGTACTGGCCAGGAATTAGTCAGGATATTGGAAATATTGTGGGCTCATGTAAAGAGTGTGCGGAAAACGCACCTGCACAACCAAAGACAATGTTAGAACCAGTTCAGTCTGAAATTCCCAAATGTTCATGGTCCAGCCTTGAAATCAGCTAGAAATGTTACCAGCGAGAGAAACTGGCTTGGGATTTATTCCAATTTTATGATTTATTCCGGTGTAGGCCAAAAATTGAAGCACACTTTTCACCTTGATAGTGAATATACTATTACTTATAACCTATCTTAACCAGATCCTGAATGTTTGCAGATCCGGTTTAAATTATTTTCAAGTTTCAGTATACTTTTTATTTATTTATTTATTATTGTTTAAGATTTTTCTAATTGTTTGGTTGAAAATTAGGAGATTATACTGGTTTACTTGAAATTATCTCTTGATTTCAATGTATTGCGAAGTTTTTTGTGCATAAATTTATCAAGTACAAACTTAATAAACGACGCAGTTTAAATTGCCCGATTACGGACGCTGAAGCGCGTACATTTCGTTTCTTCATTTTGCTCGTTTTAGCGTTTACTTGTCATCTCTCCTCAGTGCAGAAGAGCGCTTCCGTTTCGAAGTAGACGACGTGAATTTCATCAGGAAAACTGTGTTTTTCCGCTGTTTACAAGAAGATAAGAACAGTCTTTTCTTGGCAAACCATCTAAAGATATCACAAAAAGTGTTGGCTAAATAATAAACGCAAAATTGTGGATAGATACTCATGCATTGTACAATGACACACACTTGGAAGTTGCTTGTTTTGATTTTGACATGTGTCTTGGTATCAGCTGATTCAATGACAGATGAACACAAACTGAAAGAAAAACAAATTAAAGACTTGTCACCTCTTGCAGACGACTACAGGGGCTTGCATGTTTTCATTCAGGTAAAGTTGATTTGTTTGCATTATCATAATATTTGCATTTCTTGTGAAAAATCGAAATGGTAGATCAATTAATTTGGACTGTCTGATCCTAATTGCTGGAATTTTGCCAAGTCCAACTTGTGACAGTTCCATGCTGGTTTGCTGAACGTGGCAAACAAAATTGCATCAGATAAAATGTTTCTCTGACCTTTTTGTACTAAAACAGAGATTCCATGCGGAGAGCCATTTTAGAGTTTCGTTTTTATCCGGTATCTTTTTCTCGTACTATTTTTTTCGTACTAAAAAGGTTCGTGTTATTTATATTAAGCCTAAATGATAATCCATTGCAAACTCTCTTACTGAAGTTATGGATTGAAATGTTGTAAATGGAAAGAAAACGCTTGTGTCATGTACTTCTAAATAAGTACAAAGCATCAATGCATTGAAATGCGTTAGGTCCCTGTCATTCTACATTCAAACAAAGTCAAAATCTATTTACTTATTTACCAGCAAGCGCTCCAATTAATATCACCAGAATATGACCCACACGATCAAACTGGATATTTTTACAAAACAATGACACTAAATTAATTACTTTGTATTTTTCTATCTGAACTTGTTGACAATGACTTTTTTTGTTTCACAGATCTCAGATTTGCACTTCAGCAAGTTTTACGATCCGGGGAGAATTACTGATTTGGAAGTTTTCTGTAAGAAAAACATCGACATCATCAAACCCGAAGTCGTTCTCGCTACAGGTCTGTTTGTTTTATTTCACCTGCGTTTTTCAACCAGATAAGGCCACACCTTTTTAGTCGTCGGATTACGCTCCCAGAAATCAAGAATTGTTAAAAAAAACAATGAATCAGAGCTCAAATAATCCAAAATCATAGTTTTCTATCATCTCGTCAAACATCGTTCAGAAAAATTATTTGTTGATTTCACGAATTTTATATAAAAAACCCCCAAAACAGTAGAAAGTAGAAAAAAATTCCGATCACTGCTCTCAAAAAATTTCCTCCATTGATACGCAATTCAACAAATTGAAAGGTCTGGCCTCAGAAGATCAATAGTAATTTGCACCGGCAAAACTTTTTGACGTAAATAATAATCTGTTTTGTTTGTAAATGAAAACAAGAATTGTATGTGACCGATGAATTAGACCCTATTTAAAATCTAGAGCCTTCTGACTTCACCGATACAAACAAAATACTTGGTCATTTTCCTTATTTAATACGGTTTCGTATTTCCCCTCTAGGTGACTTAACCGATGCTAAATACGCGGATTTACGCGGCTCTAAACAGCACATAGAGGAGTGGAGCGACTATCAGCGCGTGCTGCGCGAGTCCGGAGTCCTCGACCAGACCGTGTGGTTCGACATCAGGGGTAACCATGGTAACTATACAAATCGCTTTAAATTTCATTCCATACTTTTTTCTATTTAATCATTGGGATTCCATTTTCCCGCCGCACTTTTAAAATCAGGAAATCATTTGGAAACCAAAACATTTTGTGCACTGCAAAATATCATTGCATCCAACATTATCCGTTGCAAGTCGATAACGAAAAATCTTTATTTTATTTAAAAATAAAAAAACAGTCTGTCTTTTAAAGGAACAATTTTGATTTAAATTTTTTTTCCAATCGCCGTACCTTTTTCTTGCTTTTTAAAGTTTTTGTTGGACCAGGGTCCATTTGTGGGGCCACTGATTACCCCTGTGTGACCGTCCCCAAGGGTTTTAAATCCAGGGTGGATCTCTCACCTGCACTCTTACTTCCTTGCGTGCGGTGATCCTGAGGGTCACATCTGGTGCGACACCTGCCTTTTCGACCAATTGAGGTGTACACTGTATCGCCGTACTTTGCCAGTGCAATGTAATCCAAATGATTAAAAAAGGCCTTATGTTGGATGCTTTTATTTCATGGGTACTATTTACAGTCAGACTAGTAATGCCCTTTTGTTCTGCATACCATGCACGACTGTGGAAACTGGCATTTTTGGTTTTGATACTTGCATGATCAACCTGAAATACATGTAATTGCGGCAGGGCTACACATACATTCTGAGAGTTAACCTAAGTGCAACACTTAAATTGATGTCATTTCACCTGCAATCTTTTAAAACAGTTATCTTTGAAAAATATTTTGTTTTTCATTCGTATCTAAACACGACACTATTATTTTCAGACGCCTTCAACGTCGCTTCGTTGGACGATCCTGCAAATATGTACAGGTCAGTCGCTTTCCGTTACAAATGCCACAGTTCTTTATTTGTTGGGATTACTGAGTATTGCAAGGAAATATTGCAAAATTGAAGGCACCTGAAATCCAAAACTGGGGTATCAGTGGCCCCACAAAATGGTTGCGTGCCTGTCCCAGATAAGGGACTGCGATGGTTGCTGCCAAAAAGTAAAAATAGGTCCAGATGGACCTGGACTCATTTGGCATTTTCAAAATACCTATGCCATTTAGGTCACAATATCACAAGGATACAAAGTGTCTAGGATCAATGTCCAATGTGATCAATGAAAAAAACACAAATATGGCTGCCAAACTAGAAATCTAAAAGATATCAATATAATTTTTACAGGAAATAAAGAGGGTATGTAGATGCATATGACTGCACAATATAAAGTCTGTATCTTTAACTGTGTGTCCAGCAATAAGGTTCAAAGAAAAATACAAATATGGCTGCCAATTTGAGAATAATGGTCACAGCAACATGATTTTTACTAGGCTTTGAGACGGGACATAGATGCATATGTGTATAAGATATGAAGTCTCTATGATCAATAGTGTGCTCAGGGTGACTGACAGACGACAACAATGACAACAACAACGACGACGACGGACACTCCGTGATTCTGTAGGCTCTTTGGCAAATATGCCAATGAGCCAAAACAAAGGGCAAAATTATCGTTTTCGATTCTTGATGAAAAGAAAGAGCCAGCGTTCAAAAAACGAGGAAAATAAACTGTATTTTTACAATACATTTAGAATCTGATCAATTTTCAAATGTTTCTGCATTTTTTGGTTATTTTTGCAATTTTTCTTCCACAATACTGCATTTGAAGAACTGTGGTCTTTTCAGCACAAATGTTCACAATATAAACCTGATGGCTACAGCTGCCATTCAATTGTAACATGCCCTTGACCCATCAATCAAAATTATCTCGAATAAACACACGTTAATTTTAAAAACAAAAACAAAAAAAAGGTGGGAATAAAATAAAATTAGATAATGCTTAGGTCTATCAGGTTTATTTTAAAAACTTTGTACTTCTTGGTTGTACAATTTGATTGATGGTGATAGTTCACCTTTGTTGCCACATAATGGTTGGAAATTCGATTGAAATTATTCGATTGTTGAAGAAATAGACATCAGTGCATTCTGGATCTTGAAAAGTTGATGAATTTTATGTTTGAATTTGAATTTGTGTTTCAGAATTGTTGTCGATAGTAAAAGTTTAATTAGGAATAGTTTTCGGAAAGACTTCCCACAAGTTTCGTGAAAATTAGTTGCGATCTAATGTCTGAGCCTGACTTGAGTGTTTGAACATATTGTATGTTAAAATAAGTTTCAGGCAATTACCGTATAGTTCCCAAAGAAAGCACCGGTGCTTTTGCTAGTTTTAGGATGATACTTTGCTAAGGCTTTGAGTTAGAATTGAATCGAGGCTGCAACAACCCCACGATTTCTTTTTTATAATTAATTGCAAATCTGATATCTACATCTACGTATCTAATGAAAGATATGTGTAAATTATTTGATAATAAGTGTGTTATTGAAACATCTTTAGTTCGATTAGGATATACTAGACCATGTCACGGATAAGAAAACAGACTTCGTGCAAGTAATCAGTTTACAGAAAGTATGAGTCATTCAACTACAAACTTTACAATTACATGTATTTGTGCAATTACATCAACACTGTAAATATCCTTAAGTACATTTATGCTACTTTTACTTTTGGTTCTTGAATATAATGATAGATATTTCAATCGTTTATGTGTGAACTGGGCTTCACAACAACTTAAACACCTTCACAATAAAAAAATACAGAGAGGTATTTGCATTTTTGAATTTGTAAAGCAAAACCTGTAATCAACGACCCTTAAATTCTACGACCACCCCTTTTCAGACAAATGTAGGTTAGTATTGCAACTGGGTTTAATCCTGTGATTTGCGGTCATCTTTTGTAGCGACCAAAAATGTTGGCAGTAGATGGGTCGTTGCTAACAGGTCCTCTTTTTATGCGACCACACCAAATTCACGGCCAATTTGCATTAAAAATGTTCTGGCCGCCAAGTTGAGCTCCACTATATAGTTATTGTACAGTAAAACCTGTCATCTACGACCACATCTTCTGCCACAATATTTTGGTCGCTAATGACAGGTGTCGTACACAGGGTAAATATAGTATAAATATGATCCTTGTGCTAAATTAAATTGGCCGTAAAATGGAGGTAGTCGCAGAATTCGGGAGTCGTTGATGACAGGTTTCACTGTACAATTTAGTTTATTTTGCATAGTCAAGGGTAGTCTATGCCAGTGTACTCAGTACACAAACCAGTGTCGAGAGTAAATGAAAAACACTAATTGTGCACATTGTGCAATTATGCATTGCAATTATTTTGAAATGCTGTACCGACGCATACAGAAAAAGTCTCGTAGTTAATAAATCAGATTACATGTGCCGGTATTTATATTCTAAATGCCATATATTGATTGTAGAAATGGAAACAAAAGTTCACTGAAATAAAACAATCAAATTAACTGCGACATATTGCATTTGATTTTCGTGATCATTTACCTCAGTCGCCGTAACGTAAGAATAAATTAGGTTTTTTTAAAATCATTAGGATTACATTACACTGGGACGATTTTCAAAGTGCAGCGATCGGGAAGAAATAAAAATTGAACTGAAAATTATGTTTTTTCGGGATCAACTTCCAATGGATCGTGTCAGAGGTGACCATATCTTGCCATGCAAAACCCGTTTCAGCTGCCAAATGATTTTTTTTTTGAAATCCCGATTTCAAAGAGCGGCGGGAAATGTAATCTAAGCAATTAAATAAAACAAGCCTTACATAATGGTCTGTGGTATCGGGCATTGATTGGGAATATACAATTTATGATTAAAGTTGGGTGTTTCATCTTCTGGATAAGTACGAAATGGCTATTTTACAGATATTCATGTGTAAATTACGAATGCAATATATACAAACACGGTACTAAATTATTAAGATACTGTTCCGTGCAAGAATACCAAAAGTTTCACAGCCCAACATTTTGCACTATGAATACCTGTCAATTTTACAAATCATCGAAGCCAAAAATATCTGCAAAATTACCGTCTTCGTGCACATTAGTGAAAACATGTCCTTCGTATTCATGGGTGCAATCAGAACTTGTGCAACTGCTCATGATTTCCATATCCGTGTGCACATTCATCTTGCCAATATTCGCTGCCTTGTCCACAGCTCCATTCATTAGTGACCGTCCGAAAACCACATTTCCAACTTTTGTGCACATCACAGGCAAAATATCCGAAATGGCCATTGACGAAGTTTTCCATTGCCTTGCTGATGTGTAATGGAAGTTTCCAACCGCGAACTTATTCCAATTGGAAATGAGACAAAGAATCCTGTTGCACACAACTACATTTATTTACAAGAATGCTACAGATATACATGTGGTCATCTCAGCTGCCTGTTACTCACTGAAGGTGGATGCGGGGATGACAGCTGCATTACTCTAGACGCTATCATGAATATTCATTACAATGATTTAGCTGCTGCTACACAGGGAGATTATTGGAAATTAAATTAGAACGATATTACAACAGCCATCACTTGATGCAGGATCAACCTGCGCATCATTATCATTGTAGGTATCATTCATCACTCACGCGAGCGAGTGCAGTGCAATTTGCATTGTCATCATTCTTGGTTTCACTACATGTTAGTTCATGAATTTGAACATCCATTAACTTTCGACATAATTCATTTTGTGCAAAAAATTCCGGCACTTTAACAAGGGACGTGCTGCCGTCTTCATAGTATCTCTGTACAAACGTATTCTCATCATCCCCATTATCATCTACAGAGGTAACAACATGTAACATCTCCCCAGCTTCAAGCAACATCATCACTAGTTCTTCATTAACCAGATCACCTTATGCTACATAGTACGTCAATGCGTTTTGTCCACGGAAATTGGTTTGATGCACACGAGCTCCTGCATCAAGAAGCATTCGCACCTGTTGAATGTCACCAGCCCATGCAGCTGTTATCAGAGCTGTGAAACCTTTGTCATCGGCAGCATTCACATCAGCTCCTGATCTTATCAATAAACGCACGCATTCAGTGTTAATGTTATGCAGGGCGCCCATTAATGCTGTAACACCAATAGAATCAGCAGCATTCACATCAGCAACTGCATCAATAAGCAACTCAATGCATGCGTAATTTCCCTTCCATGCTGCTATAATCAATGCGGTGGTTCCGTCATTATCTTTCGCATTCACATCAGCTCCTGCTTGTATTAGTAACTGAACACCTCTTATGTTGTCTTCCCACGCAGATATAATCAAAGCTGTGAAACCGTTTACATCAGCTGTATTCACATCAGCTCCTGCGGTCAGAAGCAGATCTATACATGTATTGTAACCACCACCTGCTGCGTACATTAGAGCCGTGTCACCATATCTACCAGTCTCATTCACATCAGCTCCTGCTTCTATCAGAGTTCCAACACGTTTGTCGTTACCTTCTTTGACTGTGATAATCAACTCTGCAGAAGCACCCCTGTCTATTGCATTGACAGCAGTGCCATCATGTCGATCTACGTTAAGTTCATCGACTTTAACCGTTTTCTGAACAGGCGCTTTAGAATTTGCGCCTTTCTTCAGGGATGTGTCACTATTCTCATTCACATCAGCTCCCGCCTCCATCAGTGCATCAAGACATGAAACAGTTCCACTTATTGCTGCTGTTAGTTTGGTTGTTTTACATTGTGCGTCATTCACATAAGCTCCTGCTTCTATGAACGAATCCAAACACACTCTGTGACCCTTCAATACGGATCTTATCAATGCCTTGCCGTGGTTCTTCATCTTCTCGCCATCAGCTCCTTCTTGTAGTAACATTTGTTTATTTTCACCAGTGCCTTCTTTAGCCGAATTAATGAAGTCCACGAAACCAGAATCGTTTACATTTTCTGGATTAACAGCAGCTTCTGCTCCAGAATCTGCGGATACATCGTCGTCCATACGGGTTTCCAGTGATGATGGTTCTGAAGACATTTCTTTCCAGCAAGTTTCTTTCTTTTGTACTCCTTCGACTGTTTTGTTTTGGTATTGGTAAGTTTAACGCACAAACTATCTCTGTAAATTCATAGGCCTCTCGATTTTTCCCCGCCGCTGATTTCATCACAAGATTCCGCAAGTTCATCACAGCTTGGATTATTAAGTCTTCAATATATTGTGGTTTCTGTAAAAGAAAAGAAAATAAAAAACACAGTTAAACATGAGTTTTGTTACTGGCTGCCCTCAGAGCTTTTCTGGGACACAACTAAAACGCTTTCAGCGGTCCCAGCTCGTTTTTTGTTGTTGAAAAATTAGTACTTTAAAAATTTTGAGACGCTAATGGCAAAAACACGCATTCTCAGCTATGAATGAATTTTTATTGTTCAGAAAGCGAGGTACAAAACTTAAACTGTAAACGACTGCATGAGTATTGTTCTGATTTAAGCTGTATGAAATAAACAAAGCCCAAGATGTTGAAGTCGTCAAACTCATTTGAAAGTGATGAGAAGCTGGTTGACATTTGACCTGTATTTAGGTGCAAAGTTGTAAATCTTTCGACTTTTCCAAAAGTTCCTGGTTTTCCCAATTTGTTGCGAAATTTATCACGAGTTGACCGCGTGATGTCTGAATAATATACTATTTTAAAATATTTGTGTAAATTAAATTCGATTCCAAAGATTTAAGAGTCAAACTCACAACTCCAAGAATCCTTCTGTATTGTTTGAAATAAATTTTGAATAAACCTCTCCGAAAAATAACATCCATTGTGGAATTTCACAATAAATACATAAATTAGAATGCCAATTATTTCCCTTGTATGTTTGATTATTTGCACTTACCGATGGAATTTTTTATATTTTGTGAGAAATTTTACTGTCATCTTTGAGTATTTTACCTCAATTTTACTAACAATGAATATTTAGTCAACTGTCAGAAAAGTTTGTTTAATGTTACGACCATGGCATTGGCAGATCTAAGACTGAAATGAAACTTACCTTTCTGAAGTCAAGGCTTCAGTTTCAAGCGGCGTAGCCTTCAAATATACAGTTATCAATAAGTTGTAATTACAAGATACACAGACAAAAGACAAGATACACAGACAAAAGACAAAGACGTTTTGACGGCGTTTTGATGAGTAGTCCGAAAAAATATTTTGAGGTTAGAGGACAGCACCCATGTCATGCAAATGCACTTGCACCTTCGTTCACTCTTTGGGAGTTTGCGTGCTCCCGTTCCTGTCTGCAACTAGCATTTTTCATTTTCTTGTGGATCTGCTGGATCCGACACGGACACCATTTTATCGTTTAGTTCACCTGGGGCGGATCCAGGATTTCTCGTTGGAGGGGGCGCCGCAGCTCCTTCAGGCCCTTGGAGAGAGCGCCCATCAATTTCTCCGATACATCATACATACACAATTATATAAATGGCAGCAATGAGGTTGTTGGGTGGGTGGGTGGGGAGGGGGGGGTGTGTGGTTGGGGAGATAGATCCACAAATGTCACACTTGACTTTTTTAATCTCTCAAATTTTGAAAATGAAACTGTTCAACTGTTGTTTTCCTAGAATTTAGGGTTTTTTTCCAGATTTTCCATTTTTTATATACCGTATTGGTCGTATTTATGGTGCATGCCCCAATTAAGGCGCACCCCCTTTTTTCAGCTGATTTGTGTATATTTTTGCAGTCAGCATTTCCAATCTTTAACAATCGTGATTCACAACTTTAGCTTTAAACATGTTCTGAAAATGATTTTAGCACATGCTTATTGTTTCTTCTCTTTTTACCGATTCCTGTACTCCTGATGCTTTTAAAAGATTGACTTTCATACATCTTGTGCACATAAGCCCTCTTTCCCATGTAAAAAACACCCAACATGCCATGTTATATGTTCCGTAAACTACTCCAGAGTCGACTGTAAATAAGGCGCACCCCTGAAATTAACTCTTAGCGCAGTACACCTTAAATACGACCAATACGATATACAGATTCATCATTTTTGCATTTGCTCGTTTGCATTCGGGTCGAATTTTTTTTAGAAAATTAGAATTAATTTCTTTCCGTGAATTCATTTGTTCTGCACACAATAAAATTATCCGAATGCAAATCTTCCTCGACTCACGAGTTCAAGGAAATGACGGTAAAATTCCACTCGTGTTGTTTCACAAAACATTCTTTATTTCCTGTGCATAAAGTAATAAATAGGATGTTACACTGTATTGGCATAACATTTCATAAAAGAAATTTTCCGATGTGGATTCAGATTTTCTCGGCGAAAATAAATTTTCAACTCGACATTTGACAATTTTCGGTAGAACCTCAAGCAAATTTATATCTATGACACTTCCATGATCCGCCAATGAATTTCTGACAATGCTTGTGGCTTCAATGTGGCATAAAACGTAAATAAAACAAATACTCCTCGAAACAGTGACTGTCGAACAATTTAAGCTTCGACTTTATACATCATTAAAGTTCTGTCAAGTCCTTCATCAATACATGTATCACAAAAAGCAAGTAAGTCAAAGAGCATTTAAATTACCGTGCACAAAATTCTTTCATTGATTAATGAAACAAACTTTAATTATGACAAACTAGTCTATTAAAGCATTAGTGTACATGCACTGATGCTCTGGGCCATTTAATAAAAATTGTTCGATATTTTGTACAATTTGAACGACAATTTCTTTCTCAAATCGTAATGGACGTCATCGGTAATTTGAAGTGACATTCTAATAGATTTTACACATGAATTGAAGGGTTTTCACAAAGTATTGTCCACTGTACCGTATTTGTCTTTTTTATGGCGCATGCCCCAATTGTGGCACACCCCCTTTTTTTGGATGCATTTACGGAAATTTTTGCCATTGAAACCAAGTGCAACCCACAATTTTTTGCTGACAACATGTGTTGATGATTATAAATTTACTATAACAACATCAAGGAGATAAAAAAAGTCTTAGTAATTACAAAAAGTCTGCCTACAGATGCTGAGTTATGAAATGTTCTTCATATCAAACACAATATTTAGACAAAGTGTATGACGTGAATCAATAGTAACAGTTTTATTATCTTCTGCTGGCCTGAACATATGTTAACAGTTTAGTCAGAAGGGTGACTTAAATAAGGTGCACCAAAAAATACAACTCGAGTGCGCATGTGCCATAAAAAGGACAAATACGGTATGGCGTACAACATCGACACATCGTTGAAGTCAGGGCTCAACAAAACGGTGTTGTTTTTGCAACGAAAATCATGGTGCCATGTATTCCCAATGATGTGGAATCTACCAACTGCAAATTTGTATCACGAATTTTCCCGATAGAAACTGTCCTGATTTTATCACACCGGCCGTAAGTTACATGTAACCATCAATATCGTCAAAGATGGTTGGCACAGTCTCTATGTTTTTCCGTACTTATCAATTATAAGTGTTTTGACACCGGGAAATGTATTTTCTAAGTCTTAAAGTCCCTGTTTTTACAATTGTTCCTTGTTTTCAAAGACTTGTGTAAAGAAACTGTGAGCACTAAATGTTGATATGCCAGTGTTTTGCTACCATGCATAACTGTGCCTAAAGTGCACTGAACTTATAAATCCACCCCCTCAAATTAGGGATGCACACCCGAATGGTTCATTGAAAATACCATTCATTTTAGAAATCTAATAAAATTATAAAATAGCAGAAACACCGATATGAACTCATTGCGTTTCACTGCACTACAATTCAGATGACAGTTTATAGTCAAAAGCTGAATTTCATTCATTCGAAGGGATTTTCAGGTCTATACATTCTGTCTATACATGTACATACAAATTAAATTCCAAGATCCAAGTAAATGTGAATATTACGGGTGAAACTACATTATTTACATGATGGCGCATCGCCACCTTTTCGGGGACATATAGCATGGACCATCCGAACTATACTGGTCTTCAATGTTGGCGACAGCTTCCTTCTCATCAACTGCGATGGGACCAACTCTACCACCACTAGTTGCAGCTGTGCTGCTTTCAGCGGATGTGTTCTCAACAGCTCCCGGCTGCACATTTTTATGGAGAACAGATCGTTTACGCTTTTTGTTTGGTTTTGCGTTACCCATGGCTATGTTCGTATCAATTCCCGCTTGCTTAACATCAGCATTATTTGTACTTGAATCATCAGCAAGGTTCAAGGTATCAGCTCTGGACAAAGTAGCTCTCTCATCTTTACCCTTTTTGGGGCAATCATGGCTATCTGTTGCCACATCGGTACCAGCGACGTTGTTCACATCAGCTCCTTTTGGTTCTGTCTCAATTGTGCAGTTTACGTCAGACTCTTCGTCATCTGTTTCCATGACAACAGTAACCGTGTTAACATAAGCTCCATCGTTATCATTAGTTCCCTTTACTATTTCATCCTCGTCATCAGTATCAGTTATAATAACACTGTTCTGGTTATCATTGTCAGTAACAGTAGTAGTGTTCACATCAGCTCCGTCTTCTTCTACGGCAGCAGTTTTCACATCTGCTCCTTCAGTGGGTTCTTCTTTAGTGTCCACGATCTCTCTAGCGTCACTGACATCCTCATCATCATTGGCAGCTGTGAAATAAGAATTGGAAGAGTTTTATTACTTGTTGAAAGAATTTTCAAGGGAGCAGAAATGTAATGTCAGGTTAAGAAAATGCTTCACCAGTATTTCATGAGAATGGACGTGTACGTTTCTAATGAAAACATTGTGTGTGCATGTGAGTTAAAACTTGTAGAAATGTTAGCGCATAGTTACAGATTGGCTGGAATAAACCCTGTCTAATCGCACACACATCGCAGAAACTTATAACTCCATTAAGTTGACAATTTGAAAAGAACAGTTACACTACTATAGTTACTGTAGTGTAACCAGCAATTAAACAACCTTACCTGGTTCAGAATCATGCGAAGCAGATGTCTTGATTTTACACAACCGGTTGGACAATAGATACTCAGGCACTCTGACGTAGGATGATACTTCATCACCAGCATATCGCGCCACACATATGGCACCATCAGAACGCCGTACATCTGAGACGTAGAGAACTTCTCCGGTAGAGACAAGCATCATGGCCAACTCTTCATTGAACGTGTCACATTGCGCCACGTGACAGGTGAGGGCATTCTGACCGGACCAATCTCTCTTGTGAACATGCGCACCAGCCTCCAGAAGTATTCGGACTGTTTCAGCACTTCCAAATTCAGCAGCCAAAATCAACGCCGTAGTACCATCAGAAGCAGTGTAATTCACATCAGCCCCTGCATCTACCAATAGCTTGGTACATCTGGTTTTGCCTCTCATAGCTGCATGGAACAATGCAGTGTCTTCGTTACAATCACCCAAATTCACATCCGCTCCTGCTTCTATCAAAACACCTGTTGTTTTGTTGTTGCCATTATGGGCTGCCCACATTAGAGCAGTGGCTCTGTGTGTATCAATAATATTCACATCAGCTCCTGCCTTCAAAAGTAACTTCACACTAATGTATCTCCCTTTCCACGCTTTCCACAACAATGCTGTTAGACCTTCCGCATTGGCTGCGTTCACATCAACTCCTGCCTTTATAAGAGGATCGATATGTTTCTGTGTTGCATACATTAGTGCTGTGAACCCCTGCTCACCACCGGCATTCACATCAGCTCCTGCATCTATGAACTTATTCACACATTCGTTATACTTTTTTAATACAGCTATGATCAGGGCTGTGTCTCCCACGTTGTCAACGACATTAACATCAGCCCCTCCCTGAATCAAAATTTCTACAACCCTTTTTTTATTCTCATTTACTGCTTTCAATAGAAGCTCACCCTTGAACCCCTGAGGTAGACTGTTCACACCAGCTCCTGCCTCTATCAAGAACAATGCATCATCCAAGTAGCCATTCTCTTGCGTAAACTTTAAATGCGCAGCTGGATCCACATTGCGCTGTTCTATCAGGTACTTCGCCCATTCCCGGTTCTTGACGACCATAGCCACCAGTAACAAAACCAGGTTCAGATAGCACTCATCGTCCATGTCCTGTTCATCCTCGTCTTGTTCAGAAATAAACGTCTCTATGATGGTCTTCCCTGAGGCGCACATTTGAGAATCTGAAATATAAAGCCTTTTTTGTTTAGTCATTTGGATTACAATGCATAATTTTCAAAGTGCGGCGTTCGGAAAAAACTGACACAACTTGGCCCCTTAAAAGCAGAACTGTTTACCCATATCAACAAAATTAAGATTTTTCCCGATCGACTTCCGACGGACTATGTCTGAGGTGACCGTATTTTACCGTGTGGGAAATGAACGATTTAAGTCCTATGTTACATGAGCAGCTTTTTGGCTCATTTGGCATATATGCCAAAGAGCCTATAGAATCATGATTTGTCCGTCATCGTTGTCATAGTCGTTGTCATCATCAGCATCTGTGCACACTCACCCTGAGCACACTATTGATCATAGAGACTTCATATTTTATACATATATGCACCTATGTGCCCCATGAATGCCTAGCAAATATTATGTTGCTGTGACCATTATTCTCAAATTGGCAGCCATATTTGTATTTTTCTTTGATCCTTGCTCCTGGACATGCATTTGATGGAACAAACTTCATATTTGACAGTCTTATGCACCCATGTACTCTCTTTGTTTCTTATAAAAAGTATATTGATGCAACATATATTTCCAGTTTGGCAGCCGTATTTGTGTTTTTCATAGATCACACATTGAAGATTTCATCTGATACACTTTGTACCCATGACTTAGATTGTCATAGTTTTTTGATAATGCCAATAATGCCAAACGAGCTCAGGTCCATCTGGAACTATTTTTATTTTCTTTTTTAGTAAAATAAGACTATGAGATGCCGCCACTTTCTAACGAAGTTTTACTGAGCCATGTAACATTGCAGGACGCGGACGCGTGATCGGGGCGGACGCCGGTAAGCGCGGAGGGTACATTGCCAGGATGACGTCACCACTTATGAACATGACGTCAGACGCGTGTCTCCACTTTGATTATTACGTCACGGAGGGAGCGCGTCTCGACATCTCCGTGGCTGACCCAGACGCGACGCTGTTCAACAGGACAAGGTAACGTCATGTTACGTCATCTGGTGACGTCATTGTCGTCTTCATAACGTCTCGGAGAAAGACCTATTCTACCTTTTCTAGTTTGGGTATATTCTGGATTCTCACAGTGCTATCGGTACCCTATGGGTGAGCAGGGTATCTCAAACTTATCCCAGCAACTATCGCGCATTTTGAAACTGTACAACTAACAATACTACAAAAAATTATCAATAAATATATTTTAGTAACTTTTTATTGATCTTTGCTTCAACTGGATGTGAAATAAGACTTTAAATTGGAACTACTTAACTAAACTGCGTCACTGACTTATTTTTCTATGACAGGGTGTTCTGGGCTCGGTTAAGACACCATTTCCATTGACCTTGTAATGACCTTGATCGTACTTTAACCTTGACGACCTTTGATCTTGCAGGGTGTGCACGATCCTTGGGTCGGATGCTGCGTCGTGGAACAGTACGCACTTGATGTTGTCGTCCGGCCGGTTCGTCCTCGTCTGGGACGCGCTTCTTGTTGAGGCGAAGTCCAGTCGAGTCTACATCGACAACATCACCCTCATGTGGGACAACTGTACGGCTTACGACAAACCTGGTGAGTTAACTGTGCAGCTTACGACAAACCTGGTCAATTAGCTGTACAGCTTACGATAAACCTGGTGAGTTAACTGTGCAGCTTACGACAAACCTGGTCAATTAGCTGTACAGCTTACGATAAACCTGGTAAACTTTTGTGTTGTGATATCAGTAAATCTTCCGTACCGTTTAGGAAATCTAT